>JAULBM010303468.1:0-14617 GCA_032357055.1 Geukensia granosissima
CAAGTATGACAATCCCTAGATAACAGTTCTTCACCTTCATCATCTATATCGGGAGAGTATAAATATCACGCTGCTAAGGAGGGATCCGACATCGGAAGAAATATGCCATGGAAAAATTACAATCTGATGCACTTTAAAAATTAAGCCCAGTGTTTTCAAAACATATCAGTGAGAAAACAGTAAAAGGTTTAAATAGAATCAAATTATTATTAACTAATATGTGGATGATTATACAGGTGAATTTCACCTCAACCCCGGCAAATAAAGTAATTGGAAACATTGTTTACTTTGTCATATTAAATTCGTTTTTATTAAAACCTACTGACAACTTTTTTGTTAAAACAAATGAACAGGTATGTTATAAATGAATATAATTCAAGTCTTTCTATATAATATGAATGTATAAATACTTGCCATATTTTCTGGTATAATTGTTTCTGTGTGGCTTCCTGATTTGTGTGTTCGAGGTGATGTTGTAGCCTGAAAAATTACATTAATTTTAGCCTGAAGAATCTAGCAAAGGTTTCTAGACACATGCAATACCTATGAAAGCAGACGATAATCAAATATAACAACATATCGTTCAAGATCTTTGTTTTTCATACAATGGAGTGTGTATTAATTTAACTCGTCCTAACCCATCGCCAAAGTTGATTATTATGTATAAAGTATTGATTTGTTTATTCTCTGAAGATGAAAAAAATATTCATCATTCTTACGCCCCTTTGTCTATATCCAAACATCACTACCAACCAAATTAATTTTATTATCCCAAATAAAGTTCCAAAGTAGATTATTTTTAATGTCATGTAATAAGCTTTACTACATATTTAAGTCTAGCCGCTTGTTATTATCTAATCTGTTTTGAAAGTATCTTGCATTAGACATTTATTTGATTGTTCTGTAATACAATTCACTGTTCCATCGTCATTTTCTCGTAGCCGTTCGTGTATTAATTTATAATTCTATTGACGTCTTGTGGGTGTATCTTTTTGCCACTGTACTGCTGTAAGATTATCTAAGATATGGTTTTTCTGTGGTACTTTTGCCAGCTTTATACGACTTTTTTGAATTCGAAAAAGGCACAAATAAATAACGAATTGACGAAAGTTTACATTTTCATCTCAATTATTTGTAAGATAATTTCTGTCAAATTATGGACTTCAAGATTTTCGTCTGCCCATTTGGTATCTTCAAATTCCTATTATCTAATTAAATCACCATATTTTCCCCAAAGCTTTTATCTGCACAACATTTTTGTGTCCACATGTTCAACTTAGGCAGTACCAACAAATCCTTGTTCTAATAGTATCTAGCTGTTCAATATTTATGTTACGTCTATACATTTGATGCTAAAATATAAGACTTGGTTCTTTACTCTTTTATTGATTAATTGTTGCTAAGTGTCCAATTTTTGAGCTGCTTTTAGGACAAGAACAATTTTACAAAAAAAAAAATAATAATAAAAAAATAAATCGTACAACGGACTTGATGGATGTCAATCAATCTAATTCTTCTGCCATCGGACCAAAATTGGGACTGTTTGTGTCGTGCAGGAAATTTATCCTAATCGATTGAACATTCACGGATCTATAAAAATAGTTTTTCAGCCACGGGCAAGGAAAGACGAACGTTTACGTTTTAATCCTAAACGTTCGTTGAGAACTTTAACATCCTGCCGAAAAACACGATACACTCATAAAGGATGCGTTCTACATGTTCTACCCCCTTCATTGCGGAGAAACTTAACCTCGGCTGTTCTCAGTTGTGTCGGGTATTTAAACCTCTCGCCCATCAAATGCGCACTCTCGTTCAAAGGCGTTCTTCCTGCATGCAGGAAAAAAAAACGAAATTTTTTATTCAATTTCTGCCTTCGGATATGATCTGTGATGTACAAGTACATTTAAATATACATTTAATAAGCCGCGTCATGAATTTCAATCAGTAACCGAAACTAGGTAAATGGATGCTGGTCACCGATGACTACCATTTTTTGTCGCTACTGCACTATAGGTTTGGTTTTGTTTGAAACTACAGATTTTCTGTGAAAATTTATCATTTGACAAGTTGAGAGTTTTATATTATAAGTTACACTACAAAGAAAAAACATTAAGCAGCAGCGACATAAAACGGGGCTCAACAGTGGGGCGCTATCCATTGGCTATATCCAGCTTAGTTAAGTATACAAAAGAGATGGCAGTAACAATTACAGGTAAATATTTAATATTAGTTTACACAGCATTTGTATAATTGAGCACTGGAAAACAATTTATAGTTATTTCGAAATATCATAAAAATATTTAGTGAACAGAAAGACACGATAAAGAAAATAGAATATTTTTTGTCGAAACAAACACCCCACTACCATGCGAAATCTTTTGCATTTAAGCAACAGTTTAAAATGTAATTCGTGTTGCAAAAATTATGACTGAGATAAAGGCCCTCTCTTTGCCTTCTTCATTTTCAGGTTTTAAACTGCTCATTATACTTATAGAGTAATAAAAATGTCTGATATAAACATCAACAAGATCTAATTTGTAGATAACAGAAATTACGCCTTTGCCCTCAAATAAACTTGACAATCATAAATTTATTTGCAGTTATTTCGTTAAGCTACCTCAATGCCATATAAGATTTGTCTCTCAGTATTGTTTAATGTTAGTTTTTAAAGATTGTTGATTTGTTAAAATTATTTTAACACAGACAATTACAACTTTTTTATCAGATTCTGATTTAAACGCTATTGTTGCAAGATCAGGTCAAATTACACATTAACCACCTGCAAAAAGGTCGAATAATAATATTCTCTGGCACCATATTAGGTCATAATATACAATTAATCCATAGAAATGAGTTTAAAACTAAAGATAAAGATACATCAGACACCCCACTTGATGTGCTATCTACATTGAACATTAACTTTGGAGAAAACTAAAAATGAATCTCTTTGACGAGTTTTCCATCAAAATTAATTACAATTTGGGGATCGTGTGTCTTCCATGCGAAAAAAAAACTAACATTTCGGCACGAAGAGAAGAGTGAATGACTATATTGAAATGTTGAACGTTTGACAGAAGATTCGTCTACTTAACTAAAAGATATGTTTTCAAACAGTACAAAAACTTATCCGCAGTTAAGTTACCTTTTTCCGAACATGCAAATTTATGGAAAATGTACTTGTTACGCTTAATTCTATTTTAACTGTGGTAAAAATACCTTTAAACTACTGAAGTTGTTTAAAATATTAACAAGGGTCTCCCTCAACAAAATGATTTTTAAATGTAAGATTATCCATGTTTAATTGATATTTTGAAATTTATGATATCAGAGGACGGTCCAGTTATTCTATGAAGGGGGAAATTTTTTGTTTTTACTCGATGGATTACGTTCTGAAACTTTGTTATGCGCGATTCGTCACGGCGATTATAGAATCCAAACTTTCAGGGTATATCCAATTCATCACCATCTAGTACCACTGACTTATCATTTTTCAGTTAATCAAATTCTCTTAATTAACCATGTGCTAAAAATAGCACACCATGTACAACAGTAAACGGTGACTAGTTTTATTTAAATACTATATCACGTGATACGGTTATGCAGCTCTTTCTTTTTTAAACATAAGATCCGCATTCACTTATAACTAGGATTTTTTTTCCTTTCTATCAAGTTTGTATTTTTTTTTTTTATTTTTTATGAAGTTGTCTTTTTTTACATTTACACCATATCGGTTCTCTTTAACATTATTTTTTGTCCTGGGAACAAAAGTAATTAAATATTTGATTTATCATTACAAATTAAGAGTTTCTGTATCATTTCAGTGAGGGATGACAGGGAGGGGAGATATCGTATTCATGTTAATACATACCTCTAGTTTTTTAATATGTTTTAACCAAGGTAGCAACAGAGCTCATTCTTATAATTACTTTTATGACAATGAGTTCGTGTTCCATATTTTATCCTTTGCATATTCTTAATGCAAACAGGTTTTGACTTGATAACCTCTTATTTTATTTTCTTATTGGTCAGTGTCGAAATATCGTTTGCTTTTTTGGAAAATCCCCTTCATATAATTCGAACGTTTATTATCTTAAAAAGTGACGTCATCGTCTTTTGCCTCGTTAAGTATTAAAGAGTCTCATTCTCTGCTTTAGCACTTCGGTTTCGAGCCGGTTTACATTCAGACAACCTAATATTGCCCAAAGCTCATCAGAGTCACGACCAGCATCTTTCTAGGAAGCGAATGTAAAAATTAGGGAAAGTTGTCTTTGCAAAATAATTGCTAGTTTTCAGGTAAACTTTTAACCCAACGTCTTATATATATATTTGTTTCATAAATAGCTCCTGGAGAAAATGAGGGGTTGCTTGATCATATAGCTTCACGTTCCGCTTAAATGGTAATATAAAATAACTTAAAAATCCGTGATCTTTGAATAGAATGATTGTGTCAGTCCCATTTCTATTCAAGGATACTACATGAACTGAAAGTGTTTTGTTACCAAGGCTTTCATTTAAAACTAGACGATAAAGTCGGGATGAGAACAAATTTACTGGACACCGGAACTGTTTCTAAACCTTGATCCACAGAGCTCACGAAAAGCGATCCCTCATAGGAGATGGCCTCTCATTTAGGGGTTACAAGGTTATAATTCGTATGGAAAACATGGCAAAGTCCAGTGGCAAGTATTTTAGGACAAGAGCAATTTAACAAACAATAAATCATAAATGGGTTGTGCTTTGGGTTAGGCCGGGCAAATATAGTCTTACGGTGGAAACGTTCCCGTCCTATACGCATTGAGTCTTTATATTTCCCTCACTTAACGGACACCTTTCGGCGGACAAACTGAATAGTTGATTACTTTACCTTGACTACTATTGGGGTGGTAAAGTATGTAAACATCCCGCCCAACCCTGTTTTTATACCCGGCCGCCATCGGATGAAAGATCATAGTGGGTGCCATTTTTTGAGAATGTCACAGTCCCTGCACATAAAAAACACCTTTTGTATATTTCGTAAAAAGCTACCTGTTTCCTCTTTCCCTACAATAGCTTATTTGTCTGTCAAAACCCATCCCTCCGATAATTCGTCGGTAGTAAAAGCTCGTTGCTTAGTTGTATCCTATCCCATCCCGTTTTTATGTACATTTGTATTTCTGAGAATTGTTACACCTGTTATCGTCCTGAATAAATCTACATGAAATATTTGCTGCTAGACGTTAATCAATGACAATTAATTGATTGATTGTTGTTAATCATCCAGCGGCAAATATTTCATGTTTATTCAGGTCAAGATTAAGTTATCAAACAATAAATCATAAAATGTTAATCAACAACAATAAAAGGATAAGTAGCTTTACGAAAAGAGAGATAGATACGCAAAAAACATAATAAGCCCGGAGGTGTGAACAAACCAAAGATTTGAACATTAATGGCAAGTCACGAGTTAACTTCACTTCAGTTCACTTGAGTGAAAGAATCTGTCGTCTGGCCATTAAATATAGTCAATCAAATTATATTTTGGCAGGGAACATTAACAATCGTTGTGTCTGTTTGAGGTATGTGCATGATTATTTGCGTCCGTAATAGATGTTCATCGGGACTTTGTCTGTACAATAATCCCGGATTTACTTTCTATTTCTATGAGAAACGTACATTTTCATAAAACTGGGCTTCACAAAAGTCTAGCAAGATATAGTCAAAATGCGAGCTTCTTTTTCATTTCAAATTCAACCCATAGATGAGATTTACTGCTTATGAACGTTGAGTATAAATTGTACAGCATTTAATATTTCAGAACCGTTGCTCTGAAAATAGTTAGAATATGGTCAAGAATGAAAAGTCAATGGTGGTTAAAAAAATTTTTTTAACGAAGCAAAATAAGAACAAAACATCTATCTTTGGCAAAAATAGCGAAAAACGCAGATGTCGATGTTTTCTTAAAACGGAATTTGAATGATGTATATTGTTAAAGGAGATATTTTCATGAGTTCTTCAATTTTTATCCAGTATTATTTTTATTGACACAGAATACCTAATGATTTATTTTCTAGGGTAAAAATACCATGCAGGGTTGAATGTGTCACGCGTGTGTCACATGTACAAATTTTCAAGTCTAAATCAAAGACATTTTAAACATTATTTTCATGCGTGTTACATGCGGAATTCATATCACACATATGTAAAACAAAAGTACCACGCATATGTCACAGACATGAAATTTTACATGATGTTTGGTTCATCTCACCCAATGTCTTTATTTCAAATCGGTTATTATTCCATCTTTAAAACAGGTTTGATACATACGTAAATTTACACGCTTGAGTCATATGAGTGGCACTTTCCGTAGCATTCACATGCGTGCCACATGCTTATGAAAAACATGAGTCACGTATTTTTTACATGCGTGGAATTGTTGCCAGTGTACTAACTTATTCCCGAGTTGTCTCGTCATTCTGTCTGCGATTTTTTACTTCTTTAATTTTAAAATTGTAGTTGAGTGCAATTTTAAATTCTAAAGGTTTTAAGTTTTCTTACGGTGAATTAGATGTATTAACATTTATTAAGAGAATTAAAACCCATTTATATGTCCTTGAAAATAAAATAAAATCTGTTGATTAGATAAGATTAGATAAACAAATTTAAACTCTTTCCAGTATAGTGTAGAATATTTCAGAACAAAATTTCATAATGGTATATTATTTTGCAATATCTACACTAGAATAGTCCTCTTACTATCAGATCTTGAATTGGGACCGACCACTTAACTTGAAAGAAGTGGGTGACTGTTCTTTTTTAAAGCAGAGAGCATTACAATACTTCTATTGCAATTGTTAGCTGTTTGCTTAAAACGTCATCTCTTTAAATATGTTTTATTCCACTGGATGCAGTTTTATGTGGGAAGACTTAGTTTATGGGACATCAATGAATCATTGCACAAAATCATAATTTATAAAACTAATGTGATATAACATGTATAACTAAATCCCATGTCAGATTACCAATTACATGGTGAACAGATTTATGAAATATATCGAAGATTCAATCGATTAATCAATTCTGCATATTATTGAAAATGTGAATCATATCTATAAAGTAATTTAAAAATTCGAAGGTTACTCCACGCCAATTCTGATTAAAATACTATTGCAAAATTTGTAGGTCAATGACAAAATCTCTGTTTAAAAAAAAAACACACCGATACTGTTAATAAGGTAATTAAATAGGACAAAGATTTCAGACATACTTACATGTTACAGCTTGAATGACATTTTTGTCAAATTCAACATATACGAAAACAATATAAATATCCAGCCTACATTGTAAGTGTATACGATAACTTGGTTTGTTTAATTGTTTCATTGATATAGTGACCAAATCTTTCAGTTTTCGGTAAATTAATACTTGGTTGCTGAAACCGAGTGGCAATAGCTTTTTTGCAAATTCTTGACGATATTTTGAAAAAGTGAATAAAATGTTTATAAATCATGTAAGAGATTTAACCTACGAAATAGGCCACTTAAGGGTCCTAATTATGAGCAGTTACTTAGTAGTTATATATAATGAGATATTTATCGTGCTGAAAGCATTCTGCTAACACAACAGACGCGTTAACTTTTCGTCCGAGACATGTTACAAATTGAAATATCCCACCCAAACGATGGACATTCTGTCATGAGTGGGTTTTCCTCCTGCCGGAGAAAATGCGTAACCTGACCACAACCATGGCTATTCTATAGATGGACGGCTATAATAAGTCCATTGCAATCTACGGACGTCCCTTTAGCAGGACAGTTGCAAGAATTTGAATTTTATTGCACGAATTTATTAATAATAAAGTGAGTAAGGCAAAGAATTTAAATTTCAAACTATTAATTGATGCTTATACATGTAACTTTATCGTCACTTTAAAAAAGATTGTCTGGTTTCTAGCAAAATATAAAAACGAAAAAATAGTGGAAAACTTTGGTGAACAATAAGTTTAATTTTGTTTGTTTGTCCTTTCGAAGTCTCATGTCGAATTCTGTGGTTTTCAAAATATTTCGTCGAGTGACATTAAGTGCATTATTACTTTTTCATGATCTGTTATATATTTTTTTCCTGTAATTTCCTTTTCTCGACGGATAGTTTTATGTTGCATTGGAAAACGTCTGCAACAAAGATATCGATATTGAAATCACAAGCTGATTACGAATTATTTTCCTTCTATATAATAATTCAATATGGATCCAATGCAGACTATTGCTTCAACAAGGCATTTCTTAGTCATCATTTCATCGATAACATCAATGGGGCTTTCACGTACGATGATTGTTTTCTTAAATAGTATTATTCATTATGTTACCATTAGGTCTTTGAAATTTGTTTTTATTGACAATGACACATATATTAAATTGGCATTTCAAGGCACATTTTCATTCTTTTCATCTAACCCTAATTTTCCTTTAAACCATATTGATTGAACGCCTGAACAAGTACTAACTTTACTACTTAATATCGATGGTATAGAATGACGATTGATCAGCGAAGAACAATAATTGTAATAATGAATAAGGAAATGGAACTTTCAATCTTGAACTTAGAGATAAAATTAAAGTCGATATTCACCATCTGAGTTAATAAAATCTTTATGTTTCGAATTCCAGGACGAATGTTGCGCACAAGACAGGGAATGCTTACCTTACATGAGCACCTGATTCGTCTCCTGTTTTGTAAAGGACTCCAAGCTTTTGTTTTTGTTTTATGTTTACATTTTTTTTAGTTTTTTTTCTAATTTGTCTTGTCTCTTTGGACTATGCACTTTTGACCTCTCTCTTTAGTATTCTACACTGGATTCAAGATAACACATATCCAGAAATCATGGCCTCTTTGCTAGTATAAATATCTAAGATGGGGTGCATGCAACTGCTTAGCTTTATAACACATATTTGATAAACATTTTTTATTTGTTTGATGTAGTCAAGTTGCGGGGATCGAAAATAAAACCAGAACATTACCGAAATCTCTAACCCATAAATGAACAACGTACGTAAAAAATTCAAGGCAGAGGAACTTTGACAGTCTATGTAAAAATGTCGGGGAATTACTGGGAAAGCTCATCTTTCCCGTATTTGCTTGAGATTTTAACCAAGAAATTCATTATGAAAACAGGTTGAGGGGCTGATTTAGAAACATGAAAACACGGGTTTTCACGTAAGAAAGAAGAACCTTAATTTTTTATCAAATGAATCCGAGGTTCCCACAAAAAATAAAAATCGCTACTTCAATGCATAAAAATCCAGAAATCAAGAATTTCGACAAAAACTATTCAAGGAACAGAAAGCTTTTTTTTTTTATTTTGACGTGACGGAATGTAACGTTAATTTATAAATTCATAATCTATGCCGGGAAAACAAGGAGTTTTCGTAAAACTGTAAAAAGTTAATATGTTGAATTGAATAGTGGGATAATGGAAAATACTGATCACGTGAAAATTTAGTAATAAAATTACAATAGATTATAATGAGAGAAACCGTCAACAATTTCTGGCTATGAGTTAAAATGTGTTATCATATCACCAGTTATAATCAAATTATAATATATGGATGTGGCTTTTTGAGAAACGAAAATTAAAAATGCTAATTCTGTAGTAGTTAAATCTTTTCTTGATGAATTTACATTGTTATTTATATAAAGCCGAAAAAAAAAATATAGCATTTCATTACACTAGAACATTGTTACAAACACATATTAAAATAGAATCATTACAATCAAGAATATGTAACTTACTTATTTTTCCTCCACACAACGAAATAAGGTCCCAGCTACTGATTGAAAGAATCAATAAGATTCCTTTACATATATTTTTAAATGTGCATTCAAGTTGACACGTTTAAATATTTTAGTATGACCGCGATTTTTGATATGTATACATGAATGACTAAAATAGATTAAATGATTACCATGCAGGAAGTATATGTCAGATTACATATTATTCTCATTATCTATTTTAATACAAATGTGATCTTATTATTTAACTGGATTTTATTATTATTCTCGGTAGTCCTATGACTATACATGTACCAATAAACACTTTCTGTAAATTGAGACCTGTGTTTTGAATAGCAGGTGGACTGTTCAGGTGGTTATCATATATAACATAAAATATTTTAAATGTTTGGAGATTCTGAATGCAAATGTCAATGCTGAGAAAGTTGCGGGGATGAATGTAGTCTGATACTTGCATGTATAAATATGTACCACTAAAAAATACACATAACAAGAACAATTGTATTGTTTTTTTTGGGGGTTTGAAATAATTGACCAGTCATGTTTTAGTCGTCGCTTTTCTTCTCCAAGAATTTGGTAGATGTTTTCGAGAATGTTTTTTTACCTTTTCCGAGGATTTTTTATTGTCTAAAGTCCTTTTCTAAGAAAAAAAAACTTGCGTTAGCCAGACACACCGCTTAGAGTTTTCATTACGAATTAAAATACACGTCTTTTTAATTTAATAAATATATATTTTTAATATATAAATCACATACACTGTAGAATATGTACACTGCTGAAAGTTACTGATGTATATACTCGTTGGTGATTCGTATTTGTTAAATTTCAAATTTCTATCTCTGGCTGCAAATGAAAGTTAACCTATCGGTAACAGTCTGCGGGGTATGACCAAAAATATAAGAAGGAATGTGCTGAGACAAATTTCGCGAACATAATCTGCAGATTCTATACAAGCGCCATTCTCTGGTTTTGCCCTCGTAATCGTTTTTAAGAATTGGGTACATTTCCGTGACCGTCAAAATATTTATATGTACCTACTTGCAATTTAAAATTATTGGAAAAGAGACACTGATTTTGGTTACAGGTATAATCTGTATTATTATCTGCAAGAAAATTCTCTGAAGACGAACATCAAAGTTATTGAAAAAGTTAAAATCGAAATTAAAAAAAAAATCTTTGAAATGCCCATTTCAGTGTCACGAGATATCGATATATTGGTGAATACATGTCCGAAACACATAATAAAATACGAAGGTATTTGTTTACTTTCCGGGAATCTTCAACTTAATTGCATATTCTGAAAATGTGTCCAGATTTTATAGATATGTATGACGTGTTTTCATGAAAACTGTACTTCTCTGCTCCCTTGCAAAAATATAATTTTACCGTTTTGACAATTTCAGTTATGAGTTTTAAAATAATTTCAAGCCCTCTGAAATGCACCAGATGAAGCTCATTTTTAAGGAAATTATTTCTCTTTTGACCAGTTCAAGTCAAGCCATGGTTTCGTGTGATAAGATTAGGCGATTCTGCACACGGGACCAGTTTGCTCTATATTTCAGGTTAAAAAAAATAAGACAAAGGCCAAATTTTATATTTAAAGTTTTCCAATCAATGATTTTTTAATCTTTTTAAATTGTTTAAAAGATGTGGACCCATTTGCCTTGCATTCCCTTAATCCATTGGAATCTTTTCTCATTGACGTTTCTAAGCTCGATATTTCACTTTTATTGGGTTTCGTATGTTCTCCCTATTTCTGGTGTCATTTTTTCGCAGGTGCGGCCAGGGTATAAATATAGGTCGTTCGATTTCTCCGCCTGCAGGTTAAACAACTGCTAAAAAGGCGTTGGTTATTGGGCGGGATGGATAAATTCTCAACCAGTCTTGGACAGGAAAGTTGTCGCCATGCCCTCTTTTGGGAAAATGCCACGCATTCAGTACATTAAAGATTGTTTCGCGACAGTTCGTAATCAGTGGTCTGTAGGTGACCAGATTCTTGAGCTTAATTTCCCGACCAGACCCAAACAGTCCCATTTGGCATCTCGTGACTTTAAAATTCCCTGGCCCTAAGCCCAAGCTAGACTCTTTTATGATTTATTGTTTGGTAACTTGTTTTCGTCCGGAATATTCAGATATATTTGCCACTGGGTGTTAAACAAAAACACTCAATCAATTTTTTTGCTACATTGAAGCGTATTCGAAATCTAAGATTAAATAAAATTGATTTTAGCAGAAATCAGCTTGGCATGGAATAACAAAATGCAAAATTTTCCGTCAAATATAAGGTTGTGAAAATTTTGAAACAATTATCATTTAAATCATCACACGAAGGTCAGACAATGGCGAAGCCAGACTTTCCGAAAAGGGATCAAAATGGGGATGCCAGGACATAAATTTTCAGAAAAATGCCCGTGAATGTTTTATTAAATATCTGGTAAAGAGGACGCTGAGGTCACTTGATCCACCCCTGTCCGAGCAAGGTTTACAGCGATTTAATCCGAGAAAGCAATAGAATGTATAAAGCTTATCTGTTTGTTACTTTTTAAACTCTACAGCTACCTATAATATGTATTTTAAATGCAAAGACAGCATTGGTATTTAAAGAGATAAAAATATTGTAAGTTAATTCCATGTAAATGTTTAGAAAAGTGTATCTTTTTTAAATTGATTGATAGATTTATTGTTGTTTAACGCCAGTCAGCTATCGTGGCGAGAGCATACATAATATTAACTAAAATGATATCAAAAATAAGATATAAAGTACTAAAACAACCGGCCAATTTTGTTTATTTAAAGTATTTATGTGTGAGATTAGTTTTATAGCGACAGAAATGTATTTTTTATCCATTACTATATATACAATTTAGTTGAACTATTTTCTAATAGGAATTATATTACATTTGTACATGTAACCTAAAATATGTTTTCATAAATATATTGTTCGAAACAGTTTAATAGACAGAGACAAATAGATGTCATACTTTTCAAACATGTCTCGTTTTATTTTCGTCTCGTATGATAAAATATTTAAAATTAAATATATCTCCATTTCAATAGGTAATCGATTGCAAACGCTAATTGAAAAATGTAGCGTGCAGAAGTAAAGAGTCTGTGATTTGTCAAATGGATCTGTTGGCAGGATGTTTATTAGACACCTGCTGTGGTCAACAAATTACCTTTACCTGTCTAATGAATGATAAAATTTAGTAACAATAAATCAATAATTTGTTATTTATGAAATTAAATATTTTAAGATGTTAAAGGTTTTTCTTAATTAGAAAAATCATTACTGTTTTTTATATTATTGGATCAAATGACTAAAATGTCCAAATTACTTTGATATTCAGTAATTTATTTTTAAGAATATGTTTGATTAAACAAAGTTCAGTTGAAATACACTATTTTAAACTATAGGGCCAAATTATAGGACAACCTTGCCAATTGATTTCAGTGTTTTTTATGCTCGACTCTTGTTAATCTGATTTAATTCGGCATTTGTTAAAGATAATAAATATGAGTAGTGACTTTCTATCATAGATATAATGCAATGTATTTTCTCTACTTCAATACGGTTGTTTCGAGTCCTTTCTTTACCGCCAACATTTTTTTTATTTTCGCCTCCCAGACCACTTGACTTCGTTCGAATGTGAGGCATCGCACTTCCGATTCTACGTCTGGCAAGTATAATCCACACTTTACTTTTTTGACATGTTATGTATACACGGTTTTACAAGTTTTCAAAGCTTTTCTTCGTTCTTGAACTTCAAAAGGAGTTTTTTGTCGTTTTACACGCTAATCTGACGTAACTAACACGAGCACCGGAAGCTGTCTGCCTAACATTCGTCATAATGACATGAAAAAGGCAGAACCGGCAGACAGAATAGAAATGATAAGAAACAAGCGTATTAGAATGTAGGAATGAAAATCACGGATAAAAAGTCATAGGTAAAAAGCCACAAGGAACAAAGTCACAATATATATGAACATTATAGTATTTGTTTATGTTGTGTTGTAAATAAGATAAATTTTTGTAAATTTTCATTTTTTTACTTTTAACCTTAAATTACTTTTTGTGTCTTTTACTTTTCTTAGTGAGGTATTTAAAGGTTTAAAATTACTAAATCTTTTCATTAAGTGTAAAAAAAATAAATTATTCACAACAATTATTGATAGGGCAATAACAAGATTGAAAAATGGCTTCAACTGTCCTTTAACCTTTTGGTAGTCATTTCATTTCCTGTCATTATAGCCTGAATCTAAAATTATATGTAAAGTTCGTTTTTCATTAATAACACATTTATATACAATTATGATAATTATTCAAATTTTTATATTGGACACTTTGCTGTACATTCTGAAAATATATAAATTTCAACTTTATGAAATTTTTTAATTTTGTTTTCTGTTTTTCCTATGAATTTTATGCTTTTTTCTGAGACTTTTTCCTGTTTACCCTCAATTAATATTGTGATTTGGTGCGAAAGTTCAATTATAAACCACAGAGAATTAGAAACCTCTTACTGATTGTTATTTTATTACGGTTACTGTGTGCCATTTGTTCCCACCAAACCTTAAAACTTCCACCTAGAAAGAACACTTACACAAATGTCAAACAGGTGAAAAAATAAAAACAAACAAAATGTTGGTTTCGAATGTATCTTTTGTTTTGTTTAATGACCCTGTTTTCAAGTATTAGAATTTGTATGATATGCTAAACCATGCTTAGCCTGGTTTAGATTATTTCAGTTGGAGTGAGGGAATTGTAATTCTGGATTAGACTAATTCAGACTTTTTAAGACTGATTGAGACAGTTATTAGTTGGTCCAGACTAATTCAGACTTTTTGGAATGGT
>JAULBM010303479.1:0-14615 GCA_032357055.1 Geukensia granosissima
ATTGTTTGGCCCACGATCGCTCTCTTTTATCCATTTGAATTCAGATTCCCATGATTTTTGATAAGTGCATAAATATCATTTCTTTTTGGCAGTCCCCTCAACTGATGAGGTCGCCGGTCCTGAAAGCGACCTTTTCCTTCCACTATAGACATATTTAGAATGAAATTTAAAACCAAATCTTTAATCAAATCTTAAAAACAACTCACTAGCTGAAGGGATTTTGTTTGTTTTGGTTTTGTTTACGTTCTTGTCAAAAATCGCTTCATATCGATAAAACCCGAAACTTTCGAAAATCCTGATACGTCCAAATACCAACAAAAAACCCATTGCACACGATTGCGTGTGATTGCGTATGCTGACAGAAAACGCGTGTACACGCCATGTGACATAAAAAATGCGTGTAAATTGTCAAAAAAGCGTGTGTAACACACGAAAAGCGGGTGAGTTGGCAACTATGAACTTCTGCTCCACTAGTGGCACCCGTCGTGTTACTCAGTTGATGTTAGTCACAACTGGTAAAGAGATTTGTAGTCACAACAGTGGGAAATTATCCATTGTCATTTGTGAAATGGATATTTCGTACCAGTCAATCAAATTTTGATGGCAACCAAAAAAATTTCTAGAGGCATTACTCTTATCTTTTGCTGAGAAACACTTGGCTCAGTGGCTTTATTGTCAGCTGCAACCCTCTATCAAAAATCCTGATAGAAAGTACAAGCCCTGTAGTAGCATATCAACTGAGAAATATACACTCCTTATTCAGATGGCAATTACTTTTGTTCCATTTCCTAAAATGAAAAATTCAAAACACCCTAGGACTTTTTTGCAGGTTTAAACTCAGGTGCTTCGCAAGCGCAGCATGATATGACCGCCGCATGTGAAAGGTGAACAAATGAACCTTTTGGTAAGTGTGGACACAGTATTTTGTTGGACACAATAATGTGGCGGACAGAGTAATGTGCTGGACACAGTAATATTACTGGAAAAGTGATCATTTTGACTTGTATTATACTCAAAACTGGTGTCACTATTGCTAAATTTTTCGTAAGGATCATTTGGAGAAAACCCCATCAAAATCAGATGAAAATGAAAGTTTTCAATATTATTCGAAATTGAATTTCAACCCGCCCCACCCCCACTTTGACCCCTTCTACCTTGAAAACAGTAAGAGAAAGAGAAGATCTGTTGATGTGACACTGAAAGCTCTCATTGAAAGCATTCAAGTAAGAGATAGGTCATGACACTTGTGGCCTAATATGTTGACTTTTTCATGGGAAATACAAAAAAAAAAAAACCCATCAAAATTGGACAAGGAATAGGGATCTTGCATTCAAATAAGAGGAAAACCCCTTTTGGCCCCTCCCCAAAAAATGGGTGGGGCTAGATCCCCCAAAATCAATACCAACCATTATCTATAACCAATTATCAATGTCCCAAAATATTTAAAGGATTGGTTAACTAGAACAAAAGTTATCGTGTGGAAACCAACCTGTCTACAGACACCGACGACGACAGCATCATACCATAATACGACCGCAAATTTTTGCGATCGTATAAAAACTGTCAGAATTATTAAGGCTACAAGTTGGTGCACTATTGATAATTTTTTAATTTTGACATTGTTTTCTATTTACTACACTTAATTTCAAAGATCAAGCCTAATTTTTTTCAAGAAAAAAAGATTGACAATCATGCCAGATCTCCTATTTTTATAATGTATACATACAATAAGGAACCTTAATGTATCTACTTAAAAGGAAAATTGGGAATTTCTATTTTTCCATTAGTCAATGGTTCTAGTTAAATCAATAATTTTGAAATAAGATTGACATTGGACATCACTGTCTTTAGATAAAACTTTGTGTCTTAACACAAGTCTTTAAGACATAATTGTCTTTAAGATGTGACCTAAAATACCATTTTTACTTGAGATGCTGGAACTTATATTCAATGCAATTCTTTAGATTCCTGATTTTTTGTGTGATCCAGAAATGATTTTTTGTTCATTTTGAATCAGCAGGTTATATAATCTACCAGCTCCTCCATATTTTAAAGAGAACTTACCCTCTTTCTAGGATCATCATGGAACCAAGCTGTCACACTGTGGCTGCTGTTAATCCCTGGTTTCCATTGCTTGTTAGGATCTGGTGGCATCTGAAATAGATAATAGATATCTTTGATCTTTTAAATTCCTTTATCACTTAATTTAGTGAGGTCAGGACATTTATTCTTGTCTCGGCTGCAACAAAAACTCATAGAGGCAAGACATAGGGATACTGTTACCAGCGGTGGCGGCTGAGGCGTCAACAATTAAAACTGTGGTGCTTATCATTGTTGTCCAAATAATTCATTATTTAAGTGTACCAATAAAGGTACACCTAACTGATGACCCCAATCCCCTCAGTTATGCATGAAGGAATACTCTAAGTTTTTTGCAAGCAGTTTCTACGGCCACAACCAGTAGTCCTAGCCACTTGATATTTGGTATGGAGTTGCATCCATATCAGAAAAGTTATTTTTGTCGCAGAACTATTCCAGTAATCCATAAAATAAAAATTTCATGACATTTAGTTATACATAAAATCCAAAAACATTCTAATATTTATGAACAGTTTATAATTATAATTATTATTTTATTTATGTAAATTTCTTTTAAACTTGCAGCCAGTTTGTATATGGCAGGATTCAGATGGGAGCAGAACAACACCCTCCACCCCCAAAAAGTAATAAAATTGAAATTGTGGCAAATTTGACATCCAATTTTGCTCCACTAATCCATTTGTCAGGGGCTCAGGGGGCTTTTCCTCCCAGATCCGATACCAGGCACTGCCCTGGACCAGCACCCCCTAACATAAAACCCTTTAGTCAATAGAACAGCTAAATGTAGAATATAGGACATTTTGTATCTTATGTTGTCATTATAAAATAAAATAACCTGTGAGCCCATAGGGTGAACTGAATAATAAATGGTTATTAATTCAGTACAAGATACAAACTTTTATTGGTAATATAAATTACAAAATATTCTGAACATTTAACACAAAATCTACTTTATTTCATAATGAATCTTTTGAAATTATAAACCTATTTATATAAAGTCTCATACACTAATTTAAATTCCTATCATTTAAAAACTTTGTTTTAAAAACAGTAGACAACAGTCGCATAGTCCTACTTTGGAGATATATACAATACACAAACATTGCAAGAAATATCAAATTTATTTGTACAAGCTTTAGAAATGGATAAAATATTGCGAGGCTTTGCAGAGCGTTTTTAACCGTTTCACAGCGAGTACAAATGAATTTGATATTTTCCGACAATGTACATGTATTGTTTTTATCCTGCAATTCTAAATATGTAGATAAATGGACGATTTTCTTTCTAAAATTGTTGAAGCGTTTCATTATTTCTACGTTTCTTAAGAACATGGACGTGTTTGAAGACACCAGTCAGCTGGTTTACGAATCTAATAATCCGTCTCGCTCATAATGCGTTTGGATAACAGGAGACAATACTATGTTACTGTACGAATATCACTTTGCAATATTCGTCACTCATATTTGTATAATAAAACACTTAATTGCAGGATAAATACAATTAGACCTTCTACAAACATGAAGACCTTTAATTTTATTTCGGGCTCCTGTTTTTTCTAAGTCTTGGTAGCCAAGTTGGCCTTCACTGAATTTACATGTTATTACCTATGTTTCACATCATATAATAAATGAATTTATATAAATTTCATTTTCTAACTTTTCATGGCCTTTCAAGGAAAAAATAGTAAAAAAAAATATTTTCTTTTGATGCACTGATCGGATGGGCAGGGAATTTTTATAACAACTATAAAATTTTCATACAATTATGACTCCTATAATAATACATACGTTGTCCTTTTTCTTGTCTTTAGCCTAGTTTATAAAAACCTCATAGCTTGGCTTTTTAGGTTGGTATCTATCCTTAAGTTTCTGTTTAATACATGTACTTGCTTTCTCTTGTTCTGTTCCCCAGCTGGCAATTTTAAGCTGGAACAAAGTAAAATCAAGGTTATTCATTAAACTAAATCATAATAATTTGCATGACACAATATAGAGCTATTGACTAGTTTCAATAACAACAGTTGATTGTTGGACCCCAAAACAATAATGTTTTTCCATGGACACGAGGCAGAGGAAAACTGGTCTGCTTGACGGTTCAACAAATCAACCTTTGCCCGAGGATCCTGTGTTTAACTGTTTAAAAGTGATCACTTGATATGATTAGTCAATAGAAATAATTGTAGAATTTTTTCCTGCTTTCAAGGTAATGTGGGAATCCCATATACAATGTTTTTGCATATTGAGATTTTTTTGTCTCGCCCAAATTTACCATTTGCATTGAACATCCATAACCTACTATATAAATAAAATTCATTATAATTTAATTTAACAGAGGGTAGTTTTCGGTATAGCTTACAGCAAATGGTTCTGCTACTGGTATATTCAGCTGTGCATCAATACTTGTGATCCCAGTCACATGCAAAGATGGTTTTGGTGGCTGTTCAGTGTTTGAACCAAACAGTTTCTCTCCCTCAAAACTTTCAGCTGTCACAGCCTCAATCTTCAATAGACACAAGCAAATGATTATTCTCTGTATTTTAACATAAATCAATATAAACATAATATTTGTCTCACATGCATGACTCAAAAATAAGTTTTTTAACCTTTGCACTGACAGTTTGGATTCACATTTTTCTCCCAGATGAATTTTCCGGATTAATAGCTTCTTGCTGAAATGTGGTTGAGTTTGTGATAACTCTGTCCTTGCAATTGTTGACAAAGCAAAACTTGTAACATTTGAACATAAAAACAGATTTTGTAGAAAATGCAAAAACCAAACAAAATATTTCTAACATAGAACCAATTATTACATGTGCAACCCAATTATTCATTAATTATTGCTGATCTTCTTAATGAGAAAGACAATACAAGATGTGCTTACAAGCTTCTTGCAGGCTGTTATCATATGTGCTAGCATGTTATAACATCCAGCTCAACCTGTGGGTCTAGTGCAAAGTTGTCTATTTATTCATTTCATTAATGTACTGAAGTATTTCTGCTGGACATTTTTTACCTTGCTACTTGGAATCACTTTAGATGTTGGATTGGTTTGGTCAAAGACTGTAATATTCTTCTGGTCTTTTAAATCCACAATACCAGCCGCAGTTGCCTGTAAATAAACTTATGATATCAGCTAGAAGTATTCTCTTTACATTTTGCTTCACTGATTTATTGGATTTGCTAACCCTATCCCTATCCACATATAGTTGACTTCATAATTTGTATTTTCTGGTAGATCTTTAATGCTTTCCCAATAATAATTTGAACTTATACAATAAATTTCTATCTGGCTGATGCAAGGACACAATTATTTGTCATTGGCTGTTTGTTATTTATCTAGTCATTGATCTGATGGTTATAATATAACCACCAATTTGAAAATTTGATATGCATGACATTTGGTTGATACAATATGCAGGTTTTATGTGAAGTCTAAAATGTGGGAAGCAGGTCAGCCTTCTGTTTTCGTTTATATTCCATCAAACATATGGTTGACATAATTATTTTTTTTTAATTCTGAGAGGAGTTCCAAAACAGGGGATAATCTAGCATGCAATAATGTAGTTAAGTTCACTAGTCAAAATAATTATTCCGTCATGGGGTGGTTTCTTTGTGAAGTTCCTTGAACTGACCTATTATCTACAAGGTATTTCACCAGAAAATGTGTTGGACGTGTCTTGAAAAAACATCAATAATTATGCATAACTCTTCCATCGAGTACTCCGGAGATCTCAGAAGAAACTCTGAAAAACTTTGTAGACTCAGCAAACACGATGTTCCCAAGGTTCTCATAGTACTCGCCAATCCAGTCCCCAAGATTTTTTTTAAAACTAAAACTTGGTAACTGTACTGTAAATGAAGAAATAGCCAATTTTGGTACCGGAAACTCAAAACTTGAATAAAGATTATCGTTTCCTTCTGTCTAAACTGCTCATTCTAGTAAAACAGGCACCTCTTTTCCAGACTAGAGAAACCTGGGAAAAGCTGATATAGCAAGTATAACATGCAGATGAAATTCGTGAAAATTTATGTTGTACAACTGATACATTTCCAAATTTCCAAGTGAAGTGAGTTTGCACAAGCATACATCTAATTCAATTCATTTGATTGATTGTTTGATTGATTGACAGTAGCTTAATGTCCAGTGTCAAATATTTCCTGCATATTTAAGATGAGAACAAGTTATTAAACAATAAAATCATAAATAAGGTGGGGAGGGCTTGGGAATTTATAATGAAAATATATGGGGTGATTTTCCAAGAGACTGCACTCCAACCACGAGAAAAACAGAGGGAATTTACAAATCTACAGGTTGAAAATTGTGCGGATTTAAATTTTGAAAATATGTTGCTTTGTTAAAAAGGTGTGGGTTCATATCTGAACAAAGTGAGCAAAACCCCCCAAAAATGTCCAAGTAAAGATTATCATGCTCACACAAATTTCCACAACTGTTTGGTAAATATGTTGTTTGTTCGGCCGAAGGAGTCTTAATTTCTTTGTATGTTACATTTAAGGTTCTTTTTTATCAAATAATCAGCTTAAATGTCTAAGAATTTAAAGAAAGTAACGAGAAATTGACGACTTGGAAGTGACAGTGCAGTAAAAAATCATTAAGAAATTTGGTACCAAACAACAAACCCAGGTTGAATTTATCAGAATTTTCAAGCAAATAGAAACTTTTTTTATTATAATTTATTGTAGTTCAAGAAAGGTTAACAATTCTCAGCTATCTTTTTACAACCAATAGTTACTTAAACTACTGTTGAAACTTCTATCACTTTACGATTATGTGATGTTTTGTTAAAAATTGCAGCTAATGCAAACATAGTTCTCTAGTGTTGATTTAGGAAAGAAAAAAACAATTTCTGATGAAACAATGTTAGATCCAGTTGATGAAAAGTTGAGATGAATTTCAAGTATTGCATGAAAGCTTTCTTTTCTTTTAACATCACAAAAATGGAGACGAACAATAGTCTGACATTATGGGAAAAAATCATCAAACTTTGTCTAAAAGTAGATAATATGGACCCCTAACCCCTTGAAATGTTTCTAGGGTAAAAAAGTAAGTAAGTATCATCTACAGCCAATTACAGTACACAAAATTAAATGTAATGTATTAACAAACCAAAGCTGTTGAATTTCTTTGACAACAAACACACTGGAAGGCACTAGCTCCATCTGGGATGATAGAGGGGGGCTTAACACATTCACTGTGAAATCCAAAGTTACATGTAGAACAGCAAACCTACAAAAAACAAAAATATGAACATAGTCATGTCAGATAGTTATGTTGAAATTATTGCAGTTCAGCCACTTCTGCAATCTCTACTGGGAATACAAAGGTTGTTATGTTGCAACAAATGACTTGGCCTAATTGATGGTAGAAAGAAAATGTTCATAACGACTTATTAAACTAAGAGTTAAATTTACCTCCATGTTAAATTTGGTTGATTTGTACAGGAATTAACTACAAGTTAAAATTTAACCATGAGTTAAAAGTGTTGAACAACTTGGCCCAGGGCAGCTGGGTAGCTGATTAAGTTTAAACTATCACCTAAATAGTGTGAGCTCACACTCAACCTCATACCATCCACAAGTGGGTGCATTTGACATGAATACAATGCATGTGATGAAGTTCACGATTTACATGTCAAAAACTAGATGGTTTTAATCAACAGTAAATCTGACAACCATGATACAGCTGAAATATGTTGTTAAAGGTGGAGTAAAGTGGCACACAAAGTCAAAATAGGTCAAAGACTCAAGTTGTCAGGTTGCAAAGCAATGGGGAATGTGAATACAGCTGTTTTGTACTATTTCGAACAGTAAATCAAAACTATCTTCCTTAAGCTAGAGTTGTCTCTCTATGGCCAAACCTTAATATGTTCCCATAGGCTCCTATTTAAACTAAGTTCCCAGCTGGCAGCCATCTTGGATGACACTGAATCAACTTCATTATTTAAAGTTTCAAGGTTTCACATAAAAACTTATAGGAGGAATTGATTTTACAAATTTCTCTGCCCATCCACCTGCCATTCACCATATTATAGACTTTGCCATCTTTGTAGTCACATTCAGGAATTTAATGTGTTAATTTTGGTTTTTTTTTTTGCAATGTTAATTTTTTAACTGCTCGGACCACATGCTAATAAAATTGTCATCAATAAAAAAATATAAGTGCAGCAAGTTTGTAGGGAGAAATGCATTTCAAACAATTCCCAGACAAGCAATAAATAATTTTTATGTACAAGAGAAGATGTCCTTCTGAAAGTACAGTCAAACTTGCCTTGGAGGTCACCTCTATTTAGCAGCCACTTGACTGAAAGGCACCTTTTTCATTCCTCATTGTTAAAGCTTTTATTATAAATGAACTTTATTTAAGAAATCACCTGTCATAAATGGTCACTTTTGCATCTTTCCAAAGGTGACCCCTTAATACATGTTTGACTCTGGATTGAGGAATTCCGACATTTATTCCATATCCTTTATTTTTATAATGTACATTCATTCCATGTTCAGCAACAAAGGAAAAGGTACACAATTATTAAAATACCTACAAATATGGTGTTGACAAAGAAACATAATACAGAATCAGACACTGAAAATATTAAACAACACACTTTAATACTATTTCCTGAGGAAAACAAATGTCAATAGAAATATTTGGAATAAGATTTTCAGATAACCAGTGGGCTAGAATTCATTATTTAGCACCTAAACCTTCGTAACTTTTCTTTTGTTGCTCAGTTTTCTTTCACTTACCCATCCTCCCATTGGCCTACTTCGCTTATGACAACTTCTGCAATAATTGCCCAATGGTTCTGTAAAAACAATAAACAATGAATTTAAGCTTTTGTAACATGGGATGTATCTGTATTTGAATGTTTTTGTAAGAGTTGTCTCCCATGCAGGACAGTGTCCCAATAGTCCTTTCTGAAAATCTATTTTCAGAAGTCCGAGTTTTGATTAAAAATTAAGATTTTGTAAGAGATGTTCCCCTTTGTGGGTAGAACATCACATTGACGTAAGAATGAGCAAGGAGATAAACCTGATTTTCCCTGTACTTAATCTTACCAAACATTTGCTTTCCATGACTGCCAGAATTAGATAAGGTATTTACACTTCAAATTTTATTTTATAAAAACTAAAAATGAAAGCTTTAACTATTTGTCCTTGAAAGAAATTGATGCACGTTTTAGCAGTGATTTCTATGGAAACTTTTCATCATAGTACCCGGAAGCTGGGAACCAGAATGGTAAATTTTACTTTTAGAAGGAAACATGGCCTTCCAGAAATGGGTTTTCGAAAAGGGCTTATAGCTGTAACATTACAAACATTAAATGTTGCTATTTTTCGCAAGTTCAATAGAAAGAGAAAAAAATTAGTCTGACAATCATTGATAAAATAAACAAAAAGATTGATTTTTACATTATAATTGTAGCTGCAATAAAATTTCAAGAAATAAAAACCTAAATTTCAATATATGGTTTCTAATGGGAGACAACTCTTACTAATCCAGAGATACAAATTTAACTTCAAAACCTTTAATATGAGGCAGACGCTACCTGAAAACGCTCCCGAAGTACATGACTGAAGAAAATATGAAACAATTGACATGCCATAAATATGAAACAATTGACATGCTTTATGGCAGAAATCCATAGCTTTCTATGTGAATCTGGATGTTTAGGAATGCAATAGAAACTTTTAGGATCAGTTTATACAACCGATAACAACACACGAGAATCTGTAATTCCCATAAAAACACGACTTATGATTAAATACTGGTCAGCCATTTTTAAACAAGGTCTTAAAATGCCAACCAATGAGTCACAAGACCATTTGATTACGTCACAGCAAACTTTCCTAGGTTTTTTTTACTTCAGTGTGTCGGTGTCTGGAGATCTCCTGATGCAATATTTCAGCCAGTTCTCCGGAAATCCAGTGTCCGCCATGATGTTGAAGGTTTTTAATTGCCATCCCCCATTACTACCTTTTACACTTCTTCCATTAAAGCTCCCTTTGGGAGTGTATTATTTCTGAAAAGGGCATGACATGTATGAAGGGGATGTCAGAACTCTTTTTATGTTTCTGTTTATAAGCAATACTAACTTTATGCCTTCTTTGGGCTGTTCTAGAATTGCATGTATGTGTCAAAGCTTTAAACTTTGAAAATCTAAATATCAGGAGTAGAGAAATCTGATAATCTGATAGCAGATAGAGAATATCAGTAATACTATTATGTCAATCTGTTCATCAATACTAACCAGAAATAACATCTGTAAGATGTGATATGTCTGTTAGTAATAATTATTGTTTATGAGTATTTAAAAGTGATTGATTGATTTGTGTGGTTTTAAACATGTTCTGAGAGACAGCAGTTCAGTAAATCACATTTTGTCTATAAACCATCAACTTACTTGAATGTTGCAAGAGTTTCTCAGCAATTTCCTGGCGAATGATCGGTATACCATTTGTGTTGAAAAATAATTGGGAATCAGACATCAGCAGTTCTACAAACTAAAACAAAAAAAACCACTTGACATAAGGGAGTTAGCCCAAGTTAAGAGAAATAACTCTTCTAAATAATTGGTGCTTCTGTGTCCATTATCTCAATAAATCTTATTTAACTAACTTTGTAAACCAAATTTATTACTTTTCAATTGAATGTGGAAAACGCTTTGATGAAACTTGGTCTAAACATACCACAGATTGTATAGAATTATCTCCCATAACCTAAGTCTGCCTCCTTAGTTACAATAATTAAAATATTTTACACTAGAAATCAAATTCAGAACAAATTTTGTACAATTTGAAATACAAACTGACAAAACCTTTATTTCTGTAAAAGAAAAGGTGAAATTATGGCCTGAAATTTGCACCAAAACTTTTGATAAGGTAAACCAAACAAAACCGGCATATATGGGTTATAATTAACCCCATACAGTGCTCTTTTAAATGTACATAAATCACATATTTGATATTACTTGGCATTTCAATTGACAAACGATAAGATAGTGCCTCAACTTTTACGATTTGGAAGTAAGCCACACATAGAAATTACCTTAATCACAAATACCCCACATGAATGTGTATCATTTTGTTTACTATGAGGTTCTGTTATAAATTTCCAGTTCGATGGTGACAGTTCAGAAATTCCAGCCTCCTGTCTCTGAGTTAAAAAACATCTGAAAGTATATTAAAATTCTAAAGCAACCTTAAAAATAAACTTGGATTTTGATTAAATGTCAACCTGTTTGAAAAAGAGAATCATTTATAATGTTACCATGTCAATCCAGACAATTTTTGGCTTTTAAAGTCTCTAGATTGCCCATATCAAAACCTGGAATATAAAAATTAGGCAAATCTTGCCTTAATGTTATACATATAAATACAAAAAAAAAGTTTGAAAGACAAAGACCAACTAATGACTTGGGACAGACACAGTCATTATAAATGTGTGAAACATGTTCTTCTGATTTCAAACCCACGGTCACCCACACCAAGGCCAATTTTTCTAAAGAGTAATGCCAGAAGAAAATTTGACCTTCCAAAGATGAAATAATCTTCATATCTTCCTCTAAAATGGAAATGCTAGACAAAATTGTGTTCAACAAACAGTCCATATAAAAAAAGAGATGTGGCATGATTGTCCATGAGACAGTCACCCACCAAATTAGTTGAATTTAAACTTCTACAGGTCCATTACGACCTTCGACAATGAACCAGAGTCCATACCATACTGGAAGCTGTAAAAGGCCCAGAAATACAAATTCTGAAACTATACATAAAACACGACAATCGACCTGATCTAATGCAAAAATGGTGAAAAAATAACAATAAATGACTAATTAAACAACAATAACCACTGGACTACAGGTTCCTGGCTTGGGACAGGCACATTAAGTATGTGGCAGGGTTTTTTTTAACATTTTACTGAAGTTTCATAGCAATTTTGTTAGTTTTTGTTAAGAGTACTAATGCGAATTTCTGACTGCACTTTCTGTTAAACTAAGAAATATATGCCTCATTATTATATCAAATATCCAAGTTGGTAAAAGTTGAGTGGCCTGTTATCATTATATGATGTGAATGTCTTGATAGGATAAGGAATTATTGTGGATATATGATGCCACATGTTAATAAAGTATACTCCATGTGATTTCATACGTCACGTAGCAGTGATTTGTACTTATATGTAATGGTTTATTTAAGTTTGGCTTTATGTATTTGTTGTATATATATGCCACTTCTTGTTACATTTTAAACTGCAGAGGTGGTTAAAAAGTCCCGAAAAATTTGGTACCTCCACTTCAACTCAATATCATTCATCTTATTTTTGGATTTCCCCAGTGGATTCAGGTAAAGAAACTTTTTCTCCTTTGGATACACAACCTGAAATGTAATAATAATAACAAAATTTTATTTAAAGATGGCATCAGTAAAACAAATTCTCCAAAATATCAAAGAAATTATAGATACAGATATGACACAATAATGAACATTGTATGTACCATATTTTCTGTACTATCAGACGAGACTTTTTCTTAGAATGGATGCTTTTCCCATTATAAGGTTGTAGGGAATATCAAGATAAGCCTTTAGTCCACACAGACTTTTCCCATTATAAGGTTATAGGGAATATCAAGATAAGCCATTAGTCCACATAGACTTTTCCCATTATAAGGTTAAAGGGAATATCCAGATAAGCTTTTGGTCCACATAGACTTTTCCCATTATAAGGTTGTAGGGAATATCAAGATAAGCCTTTAGTCCACATAGACTTTTCCCATTATAAGGTTATAGGAAATATCCAGATAAGTCTTTAGTACACATAGACTTTTCCCATTATAAGATTATGGGGAATATCCAGATAAGCCATTAGTCCACATAGACTTTTCCCATTATAAGGTTAAAGGGAATATCCAGATAAGTCTTTAGTCCACATAGACTTTTCCCAAATTCACTATAAAGAATCTACAAAAAATTATCAGTAATAATCAAATCTGTAACTAACACGAAATAATTACAAGAAGTTAAATCTATTATTATTTTGTTATTATATAGTGCTCAATTGTCTTTTGATGGTATTTAAACTTGGAACATATAGACGAAGGCAATGTACATGAACATGAAATGAATTGGGAAGCTCAAACAAAAGATGACCTGCATAAATCTCTATATCTAGAGAAAAAATCTTGATAACAGACACTAAATAGATGTGTCATGCAAAGTTGGATTGGATGTTTAAAATTAATATGTAATATAGCAGCCAATCACAAACAGGGATTTCCTATGGCTGCCATGTGTGTTTTCCCATCAGAACAAATCTAGGATAAGTCACAAATAACATACACAATATATGTCCCACTTACAGTATCAGTTCATTAGTTGGTTTCAGGCATGCTGACATTTGAAAGTCAGCCATCAGAAAACAGCATTTCCCATAGCAACCATGTTTGTTGTTGGATTGGAACAAAATCAAAATATTTTATAAAGGAACTCCTCTGAGACGCTCTCTATAAATTATTAGTTCAAGCAGTTTCCAAGTAAACATTTTTTTTTATAAATCTGCCAATCAGAAACAAGAATTGTCCATGATGGCCATATTTGTATTTTGAAACAATGAAGAAATTTTGCCATGAAACTCATAAAATGTTTCTTGTAAAGTTTGTCTCTATTTTGCTTAATAGTTTAATTTTGTTTCAGGCATTGGCATTGACAAAAAAAACCCCAAAAAACAAGAATTTAACATGTCAGCTATGTTTGTTTTTCAATCAAGACAAGATGAATATTTTGACAATAACCTCCCAAGGATGCTGCAAAAAATGTTTACGTTCTTTTGACAAAGTGGTATCAGAAAACTGTCATTTGAAAATTGGACAATTACAAACAAGCTTATGCTTTGGTGGTCAAACAGCTGACAGTTTAAAGAAGCATATCCATAAGAGATCTGAGCAATGAGAAACTACAACTGCCAACAGCACCCCTTTTAGTTGACTGGAAAGGATGATACAGTACACACAGTGAGTTTTGTATGAAAAACATGCTTGCCTGACCTAGGAGACTGCTTGTGAAAGTCCAAGAAAATTCACCAGTTTTGGATTTTTTAATACAAAACCCTCTGTGTGTACTGTATATACAAACTTCAGACCATCTTATAGATACTTCATGCCAGGTTTCACTTCATTTGGCGAGAATTTTCAGGGGAGAAGATTAAAATGTATAAGTTAACGAATGGTTGATGGAAGTGATGACAAAACAACCATGGCTTTTGGCTAAAAATGACTATCTTTGAATTCTGAGCAGAGAATGTCCAATCTAACAGTACGGATAATAGTAATATGCCTGGTAAAAGACTTTGTTTTGTAATTGTTCCTATTTTTCCTACACAGCCATGATGTTCAATAGCATGCTGTCAAGTGACTTTTTGGCAACAGAGGTGCTTCGCAAGCACATAATACGACCGCAGCATGTTGAAATGTGAAAGGTGGACAAAAGATCTTTTGGGTAAGT
>JAULBM010303490.1:0-14614 GCA_032357055.1 Geukensia granosissima
TTTTTTTCCTGTTTAGGACGTAAATAACTTCCCCCCCCCCCCCCCCCCCAAAAAAAAAAAAAACAAAACAAAACAAAACAAAAACAAAACAAAACATACCAACCTTAACAAATTATCTTTAAGATGACAAGTTTTCTATGACATTTTGGAGTACATTTTGCCTGAACTGAAATTTCTCGGGCTGCACTATCCTATCTTTTTTTATCTTTATTTCATCCTCCTTATACTATTTTTGTCGACCAAGAAGTGTCAGAAATAATGCATAGAAGACATAGGAAGAAAAAAATTGTTACTTGGATATTTAAAAGAAAGAATATGGAATATATTCCAGTAAAACATAACCTTCACGAACACTATTTATTTATCAGAGTTTTATTGGTTAAATTGCTTGTTTCCCAATATCATCATATGCATTATATTTTGTATTATAAAGTATGTGAATTGCACACTACGTTTATCAGTATAGAATATATAAATAGAAACGCAAATGACAGTAACATATTATGCAAACATCTTAATACATTACACATTATCTGAGTATTTCTGGACTTTCATATTATCTATTCATTTAATTGTAATTACGCAGACGGCGCAGATGAGAGTGTTGAAATAAATAAATGTATTGTTACCTAATAAACATACATAAGACATTAAATAAATCATTCAGTATTTTGTACTTTTTATTCTTTTCAATATTTTATTACATGGTTTTTCGAATTTATGTTGAAAATTATGCGTAAACAATTGTTATTGAATTTAAACCTGCAAATTGGTTACTTACATGTACCAGTGCATTGACTGGTTCCCAACTGACTACTTGTCAACCTGATAACCACTAAAGGTAAATGCAGTAGCCAACACAACGTGAAAGCCATACAAAAGAGCCTAGACATGAAAAATATATACCAAATACACTTTAAAACCCGTCCGAAGAACACGGTAAGCACAAAAGTTAGTGTCCTGCAAAATCAATTATTCCATATTTGTACAAAATTGGTATACCTAAGTTTATCAATGATACATTAGCCAAATCGAATTGAAAAAAGGACTCAACGTATATCAAGTTACTTTATTTCTTTCATACTTTTTTTACTTATTGTCTTGTATATAGCTCAATTTTCTCCTACTTCCAGAGATGCCATTTTTATTCTTTGCTAACCGCTGTAATTTGTTGCCTATTTGGATCGATTTTGATACGAGTACCTCATTTCACAACCTTTTGATCTGGCCTCACTTTCGTCTGGTTCTATTGCTTCTGATGATAGGTTGTACACATAGCATACAAAATTCACCATATTTATCGACAATATATATGTAAATCTTTATTACTACCGAATAGAAAAGGGGGGGGGGATATCAAAATCATTCATTGCAAGTCATTAATGTAAAAATGATTCATATTATGCATTAATGTATTGGTGTTTTCGTGCAATCTTTATCAAAATTTGTACTAAATTAAGTACATATGTAATTTTTTAGTGTTTTTTTCACAATTCGAACAGTTTATATGCCATGTGACCACTAAAAAGTGTTGGATTTTCTTTTTATAAACATTTTTTCAATGCATTTGGTATGGAATTATTGTTTGTTTGTTTGTTTGGGGTTTTAAGCCACTTTCAACAATATTTTAGTCATATCGCGGCGGTCGGTATTACTGGTGGAGGAAGCCGATGCGAGTTTTACTCAACCTATCTTTGTATGGTACAGTCAGGCGAGAACTCACGCCGTAAAGGTGATAGACTACAGTGATCTACAAGTAAGTTTTAATCAACTACCTAGACCAATCGGCCACCCAGGCCACTGGTATGGAATTATAAATATTATGAAAATGAAAAGAAATGAGGTAAATGTCAGGGAGACTGCACTCCAACCACGAGCAAAACAGGCAGAATTTACAAATCTAGAGGTCTCCTCAGGGCTTTTAACAATTTAGGCATAACAATGTTTAACATAACCTTAGTTACGATTAATTTTCAGCTAAATTTTTGAGACAAAAAACGTGGTTTAACGACTCTTGGCCTTATTATATATTTAACATTGTTTATTATGTCTGGCCTCAGTTGTTACTATTTCATTATTTATATCATACTAATTGCCTGTATAATTGGTTCTAAATTAACTCATTCCTTACCACAGATCTGTTCTCCGAGGAGTATCTTTTGTTGTTGTAAATAGCAGATATGGGACAATTGGCAACGAGACAAATTACAATTATTTTAATATTCATGCACAGGAGATCGTTTCACAGCAAGTCGTAAGACTTGCGACTACTCGTACGTAACGTGTGTAAGTTACGATCACTCGTAAGACTTACGACTGTTTGTGAAACCGTCGCCGGGTTTTTAACAATTGACGAAGACTCCATCGGTAAGCAAGTTGCAAATAAATCCAAAAAATGTTAATCTCTTATACTAATTAGTAACAGTCATCGACGTATTACAACATGAAAACGAGTAACGATGAAACAATGCAACTACGGATAGCCACCTGCAGATGATTAAACATGTCAGTATAAAAAAGGAAATGTGGCATAATTGTTCATGGGACATTCATCCACCAATTTACAGCCGAAATTTAACTTCTACAGGTCCCATCACGCCTTCAATAATTATCTGTAGATCATACCATAACGGAAGCTGTAAAAAAAACCACGACAATCGGCCTAATCTATTGAAAAAATGGTGTTCCTTTTCTGCCTTCGTTTTTAAAAGTAACACGTCGCTTTCCGTATGCACTATCCTTGTTAACACAGCTTTTTTGTTCATGTTGCCAGTTTAGTTTCTGTTGTTAATATGTTATGATTTGTCTTAAGTTTGTCTTCATAAGTCTCTTGTTAACATTCACCACTTAACCTGAATTTAAAGTATCAAATACAAAGTTATTTACAAAATACAAAACAGTTGGTTAATTTTGATAAATTTAAGTTGCGTTTAAACAAATTCTGTATTAATTTAGTTTTTCGAAATATTAAGTACTTGAACGTCATTCGAAATGTAATTTTTGACAAACCAATAGGGCTTTAGCGTCAAATTCATTATTTCCTTAATAAGTACAAACGACCGTTCCCTGGTATTACATAATTTGAAAATTTTCATTTGATGTTTGTCGATCGAAAAGGAAAAAACGTTTCATTTTATATGAATTTCAAAAATATCATAAAATCAAATACTCTAATTATTTTCATCAAAAACACAATCTTTGTCTTTAGGGGAAAATTGCAAAATGGAAAGTTTTAGGATACATTAAGATATAACAAATTAACATTTCAATGATATAAAAATAACCAAGTATGGTTCTTGAACTTTATATTTGACTTTTTATTGCATATTCAGTTAGATATTCTTCATACAAAAATTGTATCTAAACAACTTCCTGATTGGAACTCGAGTAGAATTCGATCAATATTTTGAAAAAGATTGTAGCAAATATCTGATGAATAGATAAATGATAAAATCGATTTCATATGCAACACTTACGTTTGTCTATGAACATCACCAGGTGAAACTAAAGGAGAGAGCATGTCATGTTACAAAATTCCTTCATAACAGAAGTTCCAAATGAATAAATACTATATAATATTAGTTCCTCAAGAACTTTTACTGTAATATTTGTTCCTTACGGGATTAACCTTATAAAGTGCATGTTCCTTAAGAAAAAACTATAATGAAATAATCTATAAGAAAAGTTTCATTGGAACTTCTGTTATGAGGAACAAATATATGTTGACAAGCAAACGGGATTGTCCAGTTTAAAGTCAAGAGGTCTCGAGTCCTAAAGATTTTTAACAATTTAGGCATAACCATATTAACATAACCTTAGCTATATACTATTAATTTTCAGCTAAATTCATGAGACAAAAAACGTGGCTTAACGACCCTTGACCTTATATAAAATATTAATCATTGCTTATTATACCAAATATGTTTTGCTACAGTTGTTACTATTTCATCATATATATCATACTTATTGCCTTTTTATTTTTGATGCCAAATAAACCCCTTATTTACCAATGATCTGCTTTCTGGGGAGTATCTTCAAAGACCTGTTTACATTGTTTAAAAATAGAAGACATTGTACAATTGCCAACGAGACAGATATTTAAAGACAACCAAATTACACTTAATTTAACATTAATTCACAGTGATATATGAAGAAATCTCCATCGGTAAGAAAGTTGTAAATAGACTCCGCAAACAATGTTAATCTACTTAAAAGTGACAGTAATCAGCTAGCATCAAATTGAAAACGAGTAACGATGAAACATTAATGCAACAACAAATATTGATCTACAATTAAACACAACATTTTTAGTATAAGCCATCCAAAATGACTCTAGAATTTTAACTTCTTCAGGCCTATTATGGCCTTCAATAATGAAACCGAGTCCTAAACATAACGGAAGATGTAAAAGGCCTTAAAATACAAAATGTATGAAACACGACAATCGGCCTAATCTATTGAAAAATGGTGTTCCTTTTCTGCCTTCGTTTTCAAAACTAACACGTCGCTTTCCGCATGCAACATCCTTGTTAAACACAGCCTTTTTGTTCGTGTTGCCATGTTAGGGTGTTATAATTTGTCTTTAGTTTGGTTGGTAAATTGGATCTTTATAACACTCTTGTTAACATGCACCACTTTACCCGAATTTGAAACGCATAAAATCAACAGTTGTTTACAAAATACAAATCAGTTGGTTAATTTTGATAAATAAACAAATTCTGTATTCATTTAATTTTTCTAAATATTTGATACTATTTGATGTCATTCGAATTGTAATTTTTTAGAAACCATTAGGGCTTAAGCTTCCAATTCATTTTAATTTTTACAAAAAATTATTATTATTTTTCTATTTCCTTAATAATTGCAAACGATCGTTCTCTGGTATTACATAATATAGAAAATTTCATAATATGATGTTTGTTGGTCGAAAAGGAAAAGAACGTTTCATATTATAGTTAAATGAAGTTAAAAATAACATAAAATATAATAATTTACTTCAAAAAAATATTGATGCCATTAGGAGGGTATTTGAATATGGCAGAAAATGATATCTTAAAAACCTAAATGGCACTTTTTAGGATAAATACAAATTCAACAAATTAAAATTACAATAATGTAAAAATAAACCAAGAATGGTTGTTAAACTTTTGACATATTTAACTTTTATGGCATAATTCGTTAGATATTCTTCATACACAAAATTGCATCCTTAACACAACTTCCTAAATGGAACTTGAGTACAATTTGATAAATATTTTGAAAAGATTGTAGCAAATATCGGATGAATAGATAGATAATAAAAGACTTGATTTTGTCCAGGAAAGTTTACGGCGATATTTGGAGTGTTTTGTTTAAAATCAAGTACAAGCTTTATTGCTATATCAACTCCTGCGCCAAGATTTTATTCCCTCGATGATAAAAAGGCTATACATGATATTTCACATAAGTTTTTTAGTCGTTCCAATGACGCTTAGTAAAATTAATATCGTATTGTAGTATTTTTATGGTTATGCCTAAATTGTATTGATAGAATAGCATTCAACGAACGATTGTCTTCATAAATATTTTAATAATATAAAAGTGACAACCACACCGAAAATCATAAAACGCACATCAGAACACAGAAAATGAACACGAACCGTCAAATGTGACCTCTCGCTTTGGGAAAGGAAAAGCAATTTTTTTACCCGTCGTTTGCCACATTATCAAACCAGGTAGTTAGTGACAATCCGTGATGGTCGCAAAGGTATATGAACGCATTTGAAATGATGATTGAGGTTTATTTTTTTCAATGGATATTTCGTATCGATTGTAATTGTTTTATGTTCTATGTTCTGTGAAACGTTAATCTACGTTTGTCTTTCGTTTATTTTGTTGGCCATGGTCTTGTCTGTCTTTTGACTTTACCATTTCTGTCTTCCTAATTCCTTTGTAATCATTTTTATCTATATTGTTCGTGTTTAAGTTCTAAATCAGGATACCCAGTGATAGAATCTTTATTGCTCTATTTCTACTATCTTATTATATACGCTTATATTCGACCTGCCATTTCATATGCAAAATAGAGGTTTACAAATATTGTTAAATTATGGGAAATTTGATGGACACGTGTTTCATGGATAAAGCACTCATCAGCAGCATTTTAACAAAACAACGTAAGACGAAGATCTATAGAATAAAGAAGTACTCAAACTGAGCATTTCAGCTGGCGAAATAACAAAGCATCACCCGATTTAATTGCCTAGTGGAGACCTACATAATAAACTGTACCTTTCTGATGATATAGTCAGTTATCAATCTTATAAAGTAAAAAGGTAAAACATTTGATTTAATATGTGTTGGGTATGCTTGTGATAGTAGGTGTTATCGGAGTTCAAAGGCGATCTAATTTAATTCAGTTAAATTATAATAGATATTTTGGACCAACCAACCTTCATACATACGTTTTGTTTACTGCTCTTTATTGCCTTTCGAAAATTGCTGTTCTGTCTCATTTCTTCATTTTCATCGAGATGTTCATCCTACAATTAAATACAGGCTATGACGAAAAATATCACAGCCAATAATTTTATTTTATTTATTTGTTTATATCAAGTTTTAATTCGCTTTAATAGCAGAAAATTTTGCAAAGCAGTTCCCCTTTAACACAATTTTAACGTTGTTAACTACAATGAAACAACCATTTACAAGCAATAAACATAGTCATTAACTAAACGTTTACCTTTGCTCACCCTTACAGGTAAAAACCATTTCCGTAGTAAGTGATACCTGCTGTCAATTACCGTGACATCACACCGAACAAGATGGAGTCGAACCCGGATCAATGCAGGTAGAAATATCCTTGGTTCCGGAACACAAGTATGCTTTGTAAAAAAAGAATTCATATTGAAGAGAAACTGCAATTTTTATGCTGAAAAAACGACCATTAACAGTGTAGAAATACGGAAACATCAGCAAAGTCGAGAAGATTTATTTTACAGGTAAGATAATAGATTATGTAATTAGTAAGTCGTGATAAGAAGGCAGTGATGGGTCGGCAGTAATTATTTCTTACATGTAAACATTTGTCTTTCAATTATTACGTTAAATGAAAAAAATCTTCAGGCTTTTCAATTGCGTTGATTTATAAAATTTTTCAACAAATATACATGGATTGCAATTTAAAATTTGTATATATCATTATTTACATCATAGAAAAAAAATAATTTGCATTTTTTTTTGTATAACCTATTTATCGACAAAACATAGTTTACGGAATTTACAACGTTTTCTTTTGTTGTTATTGTTATACATTATTCAGATATCAATATAAATATAAAGCAAGACATTTATTACGATAACTGATATTATGGTAATTAAAATATATCATAGCTAGACATTTACATGTACATTACGTCACAATGGTCAATCAAAAACAATTATAAATAATGAAGTGATGCACCGACAGAAAATACCATAGTTTATTCGCCTTGCTCCTTTCAGTTAATGTCATTATGCCAAATTTCACATAGATCCGCATTAGGACATTACCATTAGGACATTAAGAAATAACACCTCCCTTCATTATCTACTTTGCCAAATCGCACAATTAACCTTTTTTTTCGATTCAATTAGTTGAAGTATAAAAACTTTAAATTTAAATGTGTTTGTGGTTTGCGATGAAATAATATGTCTTCATTAAATCAGAAAGACTTTGGCTGGAAAACAGTTATCACCAATAAAATCTTGAACAATTTATGTAAAATTCTTCGATGATAATATTTGAAGTAGCTTATTTTGTCCAAAATAGGAAAAAACAGAATCCTACCAATTAAAAATTCACTCAAATACATGGTTGACACTATGTCATCACTTTACAGACATAGTACAACAGTCAAAACTTTGATATGCATTTTACCGTTCGACGTAAAAATCTTCAATACAAATGTATTGTCGATATACATGTATTTTCGACATCAACATATTCAATATAAACGTACCTGTTTGAAATTTTTGCCTTATTTTTTTACATTCTTCCTGTTGGTTTACCTCTATATAAATAAGATGGGCTTATTTTATTTCCTTTTATAAATTGTCAATGGAGATCCAGAATGTGAATTTTACAGTAAAAAATTAATAGAAAGTGAATAATAATAACAATAATAATAATAAAGATATTTCTGAATTAATTATTTTTGTTTGCACCTGTGGTATCTTCGAACTCCTTTGATAATAAAAACCATAATTGATCCAATTATTTATTATACATTTGTAATTATTATAAAATACATTATCGTTGTAATTATTACTAATTTCAGATCATTCGTCATTAGTTTTCGCTGTTGGCATTGTTTTTCTAATCGTATTTATGTTCCTACTGAAATCGTTATTTTGTTTTGAATTTTAATCCGTCCAGCCGAAGGACACATGTTTTTCATCTTTTATCGATGCTCCTGTTTAATAGCTTTATAAATCATAAGAACATTATCACCATTAGTAATCCAATAATGGATGGCCTACCTTAAATGGTTTGACCAATGGAAAACCAGGTGTAAATAACCGCCATATTTCATTGGATGACGCTATTTGAAAGAGATCAAATCTTTTACACTATCTATTTAAATACCGTAAAAGATATAGGTCAGATAAATTCTTTATTATTTACAAATACTTATATAAGGTACGGTAAAAATGTGTTATTTAAATATTGTTTTACATCATTTTAATTGTTGTTCACATACTTTATTGGTATTAGGAACAAATATAGCAAGACTATTACTGAATTACATTTAAGGATGTTCGCTACTAAATTTGAAAATAAATAGCTTTTTAAAAGACGGTCATAAATATGTAGTGCTTTACATAGAAAATAAAAGACCAGAAAAAAAATTATGGGTCAATGTGCTACCTTTTTGAGATACAAGACTTTGAAAATTTGGCGGGAAAACAAATTCTCTAGATTTTTCATACATTTAACATTGGCCACTTATTTCTAAAACAAACTATGAAAAAATAAATAGAATTTCGTAATATTTTCAAAAAAGACTCTTTACACTTTATAAAATTAGAATTTAAAAAGAAAAGTGTGGGTTAATGGGCAAAACTTTTAAATGCACTTAAATGAATGAAACCAGAGGATTCCGAAAATCTGACAAAAAAATCAAAAAGATGAGCAGCAAACATCCTTAACTTATTTCATATAGAAGTGATTTTATGAAATGTTTTAACTAACAATTATGTAGAATTACTATTTTTACTGTAAATAGAAATAACATTGCAATACAATACAATATAGAAAAAATGGTACTTGCAGGACTAATTAAGTGCGTCAAGGGCTGTATTTTACCCCCACCTTGCGAAATCGAATTGTTGTTAAGATAAAATTTGACATAAAAAGAAAAGATATCAGAACACATCCAAAAACTTGAAATTAATCATATTTCTTGGTTCATCTAGCAGGATTATGAAAAAGTGTCGTCAAAAATCCAGAGTTTATGTGGAATAGAGCAAAATGCCTGTTAAGGCTTTATTATTGGTAGAGGTTATATAAAGCCCACACCTCTACCAACGTGATTTTTGACATGATTTGTATATACTAATACTAAGACTTATACATTACAAAATAGAGAATGGTAACACTAAGTGCTTGAAGCTTTCAGATCCCAACACTATTTTAAACGCATAAAAATTTTAACAAATAAAGTTGAATTTACTGGAATTTTGGTACTTTGATGGCCTTCAAACATTTACATGTTCGTATTATGAACTAAGAAAAATATGTTCATGGGACAAGGATGTCACTTCTCGGCAAATAGGAAGTTAACATACTAAAGACCTGAAAATGGGAAACAAGAAACAATATAATGCTTCAATCCAACATACACAATCCGAAAAGAAAATTGACGGTCGTACGGGTTTGACGTACGGAAGGGTAAAAGTCATTAGGGCGGGACCATATATTTTTTTATTATTGTTACTAAAAAGTTTTAACTTAAAAACGAATAGAAAATAAAATATTAAAACAATTCCTATTTTTTAACTCTTCCCCCACATATATCGTTTAAAATAATCCGAGCTCCACTTTTGATTCAAATGTTTCAAGCCATCAATTTCTGGTTGAATTAACGATTGTCTGGCAATGTTTGTGATACTCAAGCCAAGAGCTTGTTGCAGTATAGGCCTTAAATATTCATCTGAATGATATTTTTTCTCTTGGATATGGCCCATATGATATAACCAACTTACTAAATATATATGTAGTATTGTAAAGTGTCTAATAAAAACACATACAAACTTTTTGTATTGCAGTTTGTTATAATAGCAATTTATTTTACAACGTTGACCTTGTAATTCTTATTCAATTGTTAAACAAATAATCCTCTTTACGAACCAGGATGTCAAATATTAGGTGTTAAATTCAACGAATTCGGATGGGACCTTAAAGAACGAGGATGAAATGTCTTAAGTTGTTTGCGTATTTTTTTTTAAATTACTAGAACAGTTATATACGGGTTCAATAGACAAGGATGTTTGGATAACATGAAAGTATGAAAAGATGTAAAAGTATGTACATGTTTGGGTCAAAACAACGGGAAAGTTTTGCTGACACCTTAAATAATCGATACGGTTTTGATAATTCAACCTTTCTGCTATTAAAGAAGTCGAAAATCCAAATACTTTTACAGATGCTGACAATATATATCCGTTAATTTATAATTTTTTGTCATCACAAGAAATATACTAAACCTTAAGTCAAATCCATTAAAGGATATAAAAAAATGAAAAGCAAGAAAAATCTTATGATAATTAAAACTAGTTTTGATTACCAATTTTGACCATTCACCGCCTATGACTACCCGAGTAGCACAACGGTTGATTTCAGTGGAGAAGGAGCTGATTACTCTTTCAGAGCTTGCCCCGTTTTCGTATGGCTGGTGTTGCTCAAGGTTACTTTTCCGGTTAGTTTTATATGTACTTATATTTATCTTTCGTTTGGTTCTGTTGATCATGGTCTGTCTTCAGGCGTAACAGTTTCGTCTGCCCCATTATTATCATCGAATATTTTTTCATTAATAAACTACATAACTTTTAAGGTTCCAGCAATAAATACTGATGTTAAGTTAGCTACTGACCCTCCGACATCGTCGGCAATAATTTTGACTAATTGTAAGTATAAAAATATCGTTAACCATAACCGTACGAAGTTATATATAGACATCATCTATCTGGTCTATGATTTGGTTTTTCAAATCTAGTCAAATAATTTGCATATAGAATATTTAGTTTAGTAATATTAAACATATACTGGCAATATATTATTGGAAAATAGTACTTTATTTTTACTAAATCTCTCAGATGTTACCAGGTTAAGATAATTTTATCTTTCTTTTGATATATTACTAGTATCTAGAGACCGACTTTGTTTTTTAGTTTTGTACTACCTTTTCATTTGCTATGACCTATTGAATTGTAAAGTGTTTTAAGGTAACACATGCAAAATAAATCAGTATTGCCTATATAACTTCAGTCTGCACACCAAAATGATATGCAAGTGGTATTCTATCTGAATAACGTTTCATATAGTTCCTAAGCAATTAACCGTTTGCAAGACTGTATCAAATAAACAAGTTACCACAACACGTATCTCTACCGACTTGTCTAACAGTTTTTCCTGATGTTCATTTTTGCGGATTTTTTATCTTGTTATACAAATTAAACAACAAAAGCACTGCCATTTACAAATACGCTCTAATATCGTAACCAAATAAGCAACACAGTTTTTGAAACGTGTTTCACCTGAAGTGTCAATTGTATGCATAACAATGTATAAACGGCGGAGATTTTACCGTTAAATATATCCAAGCTATTTTGAATAAATAACTAAAATTTACGTTTTTGATCATTTCAAAAGCATATAATTAAAACTGCAGTACCAAAATTTAACAAACAACGCCTTTTTCTTAACGATTTGAAAAGCGATGGTTTAGGGTGAGGGTGGGGGTTTGGGAGATAAAACACTTCAAGGATAGAATTCAGCATCGAGAGTGAAATCCATTTGGATTTTTTCTGGAAATATATGAATATGTCTGTTAATTTAATGATATAAAAAGAAGATGTGGTATGATTGTCATCCAAAACGTTTGGTTTTTTCTGTGTTTGAGTTATAGTCAAGTTATTGGCATCTTAGAGTGCACTGAACACCCCACTTATTTCATAACAAAGTAACAACTTTAATGGCATAAGCTTAACGATAATCTTCATCCTTTATGTTTTATTGTAATATTGATTGTCCGTTCCCGTACATTTTAAACTGTAAAAACAAAAATCTATTTTAAAATATTTTCAGAATGTTTGAATATTCACAGGAATATCCATTATTTAATCTAGATTTCATCTTGATTTTTTTTAAATGAAGAGAATTTAATTACGCTTCCGAAATGAATGAGCTTTATTTGATGTTTATCAAAAACTGAAATGTTTGGTTCACTTTGAAAATTTTTCGGTGCTGCTTTGTCTGTTGTACAATCTTTCTCCTTGTTAAACTAGTGCTGTATTGATTAGTTCTATCTTGTCATTTGCATGTTGTTTATGTGTTCATGCATTTGCAAATCTCTGAACCATTGTTCATGCAATGGTTTTAGAGAATAAAGTAATCTAAAACAAGATAAATCTATTTAGACGGTAGCTGTATTTTAAGAATTTTTTTACTTTTGTCACTACCAATGGTATTCTACGCTGCTTGTAAATCGTAATTTGCTCAAGGGTATATACGGTGTTCCTTTTTCTTTTTATCTTTAAGTTTGTTTCTAATTTGTCCTGTCTCTTTGGACTAGGCACATTTGATCTCTCACATGGGTATTCTGCAATAGACCTAGCAGTCAGCACTTAATATTCTTAAAATTTAACACTTACAATTAGATTAAATATCACCGGGATTTAACTACAATGAGTAACATGACGGGTGCCAAGAGTTGCTTACCCTTCTGGAGCACCTGAACTCACCCTGGTGTTTGTAGGGTTCGTGTTACTCAAGCTTAAGTTTTCAGTTAGTGTCTTGTGTTCTATGTTTGTCTTTCGTTTTATTTTGTATGCCATGGCCTTGTCTGTCTTCAGACTTAACGATTTCGGTCTGCCCCTTTGGTATATTTGAATTCCTTTTACTGCAGGCATGACATCTACTTTTAACTTAAAATAACACAACTGTTTTTTTCTGTCAACGTTTCATTTTTTTGCCTCTTTCTGTATTGATCAGATCAAACACCGAAACCGGTTTTAGGGTTAAAATTTTAACACAGAAGTATTTGCATTTTTTCGTCTACTATTGCAAGGTGACGAAATGTCAAGATTTAAAACAATGTATTTTAATACACAAAAAAATACTTATCTATCATGCTAAATTGTGACTCGCCGTTTCCAGCTGGACATAATGATTAGGTATTTAATATGTGAATTTTATGCCTGAAGCTTTCCAAATATTAAGGTGACCCACTGAGTTCACGTATATAAGTAATGACAGTTTTTGCAGTGTTCCTGATTTTATTGAGTTCACGGGTGTAATTTGTAATTTTGAAATGCCCATACATATTGCAAATCAAGACGGTCTCAGGCGTCGACATGAGAGGTAATTATCGCTGAGAATTTATTTCTAACCTTGATAGTAGTTACACATGTTAATTCCTTTTATTATTATATATATTTTACTTTTGACTGAGCACGGTCATTTATGCTCGCTTGATCACGTACAGCTACTTAACCCGGGATCAATTACCTTTTTGATATATTATAGTCTATTAAATAACATCTTTTATGCCACCTTTATAATGAACTTTGATCTTAAAATATGTTTCATTGATAGTATTACTACATCCGATTTGTGTTAATGTGGGGTCTAAAGGAAGACAGGATTGTAAGCAGATGTTTAAACATGGCACTAATTTCTCCGTCAGTAAGCGTTCAATCAAGGATCAAATTTTTTCGTGAGTAAATGTCAAAAATGGCACAAAATTCTATATCAATACGTGTTTAAATATAGCACATTATTATTCGGCAGTATGTTCTCTCAAACATGGCACAAAATTCTACATCATTACGTGTTTAAATATGGCTCATAATTTTTCGGCAGTATGATTTCTCAAACATGGCACATATACTACACGCTTTCAGAACAGATTCTTTGTCAGTACATATTCAAAAGTAGCACAGATTCTTGATTCTTCTTAACTTATTCTCCGTCAAAACATATTCACATATAGCTGATCTTCTCGGTCAGTTCCTGTACAAACTTAGAAAGGTTCCCCCTTGACGTCTGACAAGACACGTGTTTATCTGTGATTGCTGAACATACTTCATGAAGTTTCACTTTCTGTCATTACATTTAGAAACGTGGCACAAGATTCGAAGTCGGAATGTATTCAAACAGTGCACACGATTCATTATCAGGACTTATTAATCATTGCAGACAAACCCCTCTCAGTGCGTGAACATTCATTTTTGCACGATTCTCCATCACTACGGGTTCAATTATGGCACAAGTTTCTTAGTCAATACGTGTTCAAAACTTAAAGAAATATGGAAAATTTAGGTATGTTATATGTACATTTCAAGGAGTAACCTCTCATCAGTAGCATTAGAACCG
>JAULBM010303500.1:0-14614 GCA_032357055.1 Geukensia granosissima
ACTTTTTTACCAATTCATTCTAATTTATAGGGTTAATATAGGGAAAAGGGCTATTTTGAACAAAAATATAGGGATTAAAGGGCATTTTCTAAAAGATAGGAATATATAGGAAATATAGGAAATATAGGGACACTTGAAGGCCTGCAATTACAACTAATAATTTAATTTAAACATATATTGCTATGAAATATAAGAAAACTTTAGGAAACAGTAATATTGTCTTGGGCAGTGGTTTATATTTTGATGTTTATCTAACATTACTTGAAACTAGTAAGGCTTGATAAGGTGCTGTCTCATATTAACTAGTAAGGCTTGATAAGGTGCTGTCTCATATTAACTAGTAAGGCTTGATAAGGTGCTGTCTCATATTTTTTTTTGGTTTTGATTATTGTTTATTTAAGGTAACATAACTTTGACAACAGGGTTCGCTCTCCAATTTTGTTTTGGTAGGTAAGAAAAATCTTGTAAGACCTTAGTTTGTTATGATGATTTTTAATATCATTTAATGATTCATTATCACACTTAACAGGTGGTTTATATATTACAATTAACTGGCAAAAAATATATAACTATAGGTAAAATTTCCCACCCTATCACAATACAGGCATCAACTCAGTGAAACAATATACAAGGTAAATAAAACTGTCTTCCAATGAACAAAACAAAATGTTAAAGTGGCAAAACAAAACATAAATTTTGAAATCTGAACTAGACATGTTCAGGAAATTATAAAAAGGACAATTCAAAGCTTTTTCATATTAAATATATAGTCACGTAAGCATTATACAGTTATTTGAATTAATGCAAACTTTTTCTGTTTTCCTATTAAAATCCTAACAAAACACTTTTATGTTTTCAGATGGGTCTGGCTTATGGGTTTGGAGGATTATCTACAACTATAACTTGAAAAACCCATATGTGTTAAAAAAATTCTACAAGAATTAGTTATAGATACTTTAAAACTTGGGCTTGTGCAGAGTTAGATTGGCTGTAGAGAACAGAAAAGCTACAGAGTACAATCAAGTTTATGTTTAGAATTAAAATATTATCGCTTCATCTCAGGTAATTATACGCCAACATATAAAAAAAAGGCCAAGTGATATTATAGTACATTTCACTGAACTGAATCCCTTAGGTTTTGGCTATTAATTCTTAAACCAATACTAAAATCTGAAAAGGAAATTTAAAATGAGATTTAACTATCTTACTGGCAATAGAATTTGGTGTTTGAAATATCTCTGGTGTCGTTTGTCCTGTGCTGATGTGAAAATTGCTGATTTTTATGAAAAATTAAAGTTCTGAAGACACATGTCTATATTCTTGCATTTCTGGTACCACCAATCTTATTTTTTGCCACTATCATACCAAATGGTTATAGATATAAAACGTATCAAAATATTTTTCACTTTCTTTAATTCACAAATCCTGCGAGCAATAATTGTAATAATGAAGAACAACAAAATTTCCCAATTTTCCATATAAGTGAAGAAAAACTAAGAATATGTATGAAAATTTTGAAATATACAAAAGTTACCGGAACTTTTTCTCTGTTGAAGATTTTTTAAGGTTAATAAAAATTGAGACTCAGCCTAGTAAAACATGAGAAAACCAACGTGGTCATAATTTTCACAAATAAACAACGGGATACATTTCTCATTTTAAATGGCTATTTTTCAAATATATTGAAGCAGTGTTCTTAGAAACTTACATTACTGAGATAATATGTGGTAATAAAATAGACAAAAAATATTTTAAAAAGTGTTGACCATTGGGTTTAATAATGAATACGCCAGATCTATTAATTAATACATGAATAAACATGTAAAAGTTTGCCTAATATGAAAAAATTCAGATTAACCCATATCAATACCAATATTTTTAAATACAACTCGCTTTTTTCTATTTTTTGTAATGCCGGCCATCTTGGAAAAGGGGGATGATGCTAGATTTGGAAGAGGACCTTCTAAGGACCATTGTATCAAAGTTTGGTTGAAATTGGCTGTTCTGTTTTGGAGGGAAAAATTTGGTCATTGTTGACAGACACAAAGTGAAGGCAAAAAGCTCACATGGCCTTTTAGGCCACACAAGGTAAAAATGGTATAACAAACTGAAAATTTCTGTATTGGCCCTGGTATAACCTCTTCACCAGCAGTACTAGCCCTTGGCAAAGAGGGATTCTTGACATATACTGCTAATCTAAATTCATGCCATGGCCAATTAAGAAATAGTCAGTTATTAACACTATGTTATCAATTATCTATGTAATTATGTATGTTACTTTATGCATATCCAAAAAATATCTTATGTGGAGAAAAAATTAAAGCATGTTCAAAGCTACATATACAAATGACTTTAAAGATTTTTTTAAAATTAAAATAGCTAAAAATTCTGTTGCATAGCTTTGTACTAAAAAAAGCATATCTTTGTACTAAATGGATTTTGAAAGCAACCTAAAAATCTGTCAAGATATGTATGATTTCAGAATTCAAAGTTGAATACAACATGCCCAGTTTATATATCAAAAGTGATGTGTTTATGGAAATTAAAAGAAAATGATATCATGTAATATTAACCTTACATATCACATGAAATATTATTTACATGAAAATAGATTATTTTATTGTAATACTAATACCTTTCCTTAAGAATATATAAGACATACAATATGGGAAAGGGAGAGAAATTATCCAATCTGATACATAATAAATTGACTAATAGATTAAAATTTCTAGACCAACAACATGTAAAAATTTAGTTGACTCATAGTGCGTTTTAATTACTCATCTTGCATACAAACAGTTGACATATATTATAACTTACTTGAGAAACAAACAAAATTCTTTTTTTTAAATTTGAAAATATTACCAGTGTATGAAGTTTTAATCATCATTTATGAATCCAACTGATGTTGTAACTATTATAACACCAAATTGTTTTAGTAATTTTCATAAATAAATCTTATCAGAATATACAGTGACTAAAACTGGTAAAAAATCTGACACACTGAAAACGTGTTATTAAAAGAATCATTTCAGGCTGTGTGCAATATATTTTTCAAATTATCCAGAATGGAAGAAGATCTCACATGTAATTCTGCTGACACAGCAATAATTTAAATGTTGCAAAATCAATTAGAATAACTGATCAAGCCCAACCCCATACCTAAACCTGTATACCATACCTAGACCTGTTCACTATACCTGGACCTGTAGAATATACCTAGACAAGTGCAGTTTACCTAGTCATGTACTGTATACATGCGCCTGTATAGTATACCTTAACCTGCTAAGATCTTAGCCTGTAAAGTATACCTACACCTGTACAGTATACTTGGACATGTACAGTATACTTGGACCTTTACAATATACTTGGACATGTATGTAAAGTATACTCTGACCTGTACAGCATATAAACAGCTATACAGTATACCTGAACATGTTGAGTTAATTCAAGAACATACAATACCAGCTCCAATTAATGAGACTGAATAACAGAACTATGTGTAACAAAACCAATATTTTTGCTATAAATTTGAAAACTTACAAAAATAAACCAGAAAAATATCTAATCAAGGAATATACTGCATAATAATACATTTTGATTACAAAAAGGTAAGACTAAGTTATTTAAAATACTATAGTGTCATGGTTTGATGTATTGCTGAAGATGTGTATATTATGATATTCGCCACACTAAGTTTACAAAATCAAAGAACAATTAATGATAAAGGAGAAAAATAGCTAAAACAAGAATTCTGGTAAAGAATCAAATTTCCAAATATCTGTTAGTATATGTCTCCTTCATCAATGATAAGCTTCAAAATCAACAAGTCAACTTTGTATTGGACAAATGTCATAAAAATAATTTGGTACTGGGACATGGAAAAAGGCTTGTTGATCCAAGACATCAGCAGAAAATTATTTAGTCATACTTTTGTGAGTTATGGGCTGTTGAGGAAGTTGATATACAAAACAGCCAACCCTAACAAGGGTTATTTCACAAGGGGTTTTGCTATTGACCCAATAGGACATCACTGTTTTATTATATCAAACTAACTAAAAGTGTTAATTATGATATTAAAATGACAGCAGATAATAGGCTCAAAGGGTTGTTGACATTGCAATTATGTAATTCACCAGTAATAGGCTTATTACGTATAAATGTGGTTTTTCAATGGTAAGGTCAGTTAGTTTCAAATAATCAGAATTATTCCATGTCATGTGATCACTTACCAGCCAATTAATTTATAAAAATGTTATGTGAGGTATAAAGATATACGTTATTATGGCTTTGTGGATGTTAAGTGTCATTTCCAGAGGCAAAGGAAATAAACATCCAGGGTAAATCACACTAAATACTCAGTCTGAAGCCTGAATAATTAATATGTTACATTGTGCAGCATTTTAATGAATTTTTAAAGGTTTTTATGTGGGAAAAAAATATCAGAAACAAATTTAAAACCTTTTCCCCTTGTCCACTCAATATTTTTTTAGAAACATTGTTTGGTCTATAATTGTCAGAAATTTCTTCACTGCACAAATCAACCACAGTTGTACAACATGTGATACATTTGGGAAGTTGATTGTTGACACTTAATTTCTCAAGAAATGTAAAATGATTTTTGCACAGTGTTTGAGTGGTTACAACATAGAGTATATTTCTGTACATTGAAGACAACAATGAAAAATCTGTTTGGAAAAGACATGTTCTTGAAAGTAGGCTATTTTTGGTCTTAAGATCTAACATTATACACTGGTCAGTTATTTTTTTTCAGATCAATGCTTTCATGATTTTTCTATTAAATATTGTTGCAGGACATCATAATGGTGTCACAGACTTAGATAAGGTCAATTACAAGAAAACTGCAAATTAGGCTGCTTTCATTACATGTATTGGGGTAGAAACATTATTTTAGACAATTTTTTGTCCTGAACTTAAAGACTTCAAGGTCTGATGAAATAATTCCTTTACACAAGCTTTTATATACAAAGGGTTCAGTTTAGAGATGTTTCTCTTTTCTTCCAATTTAGTCAGGTTTTTAAAAATTATTTATCAGGTTTTCTATTTTTCTTATCAGTGTTACACGGGCAAAAACATCTTTTTCATTTGGGCAGAATATTATATTATTAAAAATTTATATTTTTCTCTTTGGGTGGTTTATATATCATTTTCATATTTCATCAAGATGTTACTGGATGATAGAGATTATCAACCTTGGACTGGAACTGTCAAGTATATGGCGAATGTGAAACATGTACAGTTAAACCTAGGTAATACATAGTTTGCATACAGAGTACTTTTGTTCATGGGTTACCAATTTTGTGGATTTCAAGGTTCAAAAACCATGAACAATGAATTAAACCATGCTGATTGTGAACACATGAATTCTAGAACACACAAACCACTGATATTAGTCCAAAACCAAGAAAATTGGTATCCATGGTTAAAGGACTTTCTCAAAATGTTAGATATATGTGACTTAAGATGAAACACACAATTATTTTCAACAAGTTAAAGTTTAAACAGTATGCTTTGCACTGTAAGGAAATCTGATAAGGTCACAAATTCAAGGTAATTTAGCATGAATGAGACCATTTTTTTGAATGAAATTAACAAAAATTTCCACGTTCATGTTGTGACTTATGCTTATTAGGATTGTGTAACAGTTGTGTATGGATGTTAAAAAAATACTACAGTAGATAGTGTATCAAAATATTATGTAACAGCAAGTAAAAACATTAAAAACCGCAAACTATCATATCTACAACAGGATGGTAAATATTGCAAACAAGATTGGAAAAGTTACATTAAACTAGATAAAAAAACAAATGAAAAACATGAACATAAAAGAAATAGTTGTTAAAAAGCTCAGTTAAAAACAAGAACATTTTTTCTTGAAGTTTTAAAGATTATGAAAACTACCAGTAAATATTCAAGCAAAAATAATACTTAATTGCCATGGAAACTGAATAATCAAACTTAATTATCACTGTGTACAACCTTAAACAAAATAAATCAATAAACAAAATAACAATATGCCTGACATCACTTCAAGGAATGACCAATGAATATACAATATATGTACCATGTATATGAATATAATGTGTATATAAATATATCTTTATGATATGTACAATATTAATACACAGTCTACTGATGGGAAGTTCGGATTGCACTATTAAGTTGTCTCTGTTTCTCCATGGCAATGTATTTCTCACCAGACAGCTTCCCTGTTAACATCTGTTGTAATAATGTACACCCCGAATCGCTCATATTTTCGGATTGTTTCCCTTTATTGTCTTGTAAAAAAGGTGGCGAATAGCCTCGTAACATTTTCTCCAGTTCTGACATTGATTTGACATTCCGTAATCCTTTTGAAGGATTCTTATGAGGATTGTTCTGAGCAGTGCTAGTGGTTGCTGAACTTCTTTGTAGACACTTCTGATGGTTAGAAGGTGGTGCCATTCTAACCAACATGGATTGGTTGGTACCATTACACACTGAATGCCCATTGGTTCTCACTTTGTGATTCATCACATTAGACGAGTTCATATGAGACAATTTACTTCCATTTTGCTTTAATAACATGTCCATATTTCCATTTAATGTCTGACCTGTATGAGCGGTCTGAGTTTGAGACCCACCAATTCGATTTACGTAATTATTAGGCAAAGGAGATCCAGCTGAATTAAGTGATAAATTGTTCATGCTAAGAGAACATGTCTGGGTCTGAGAATGCGGACTTCTGACATTGGAAAAATCACTTGCAGGGCTAGGAAGATTTGTATCTACAGACATAGGACTGTTTAAGTTAGAAAAACTTTGTTGTGGACTTAACACACTTGATCCGGAAATGTAAGAATTAGGGGTGTCAGAATTACGAGCATACAAATTTTGTGGACTAGTCGGATACATAGACTGTTGTGTGTTGGAAACCATAGAATTTGTATTTGTATATGGTTGCTGGATTCCAAAGGAATGCTGATTACTAGGTGAGGAAATGTTTTCAACTGACTGACAATTTATTCTCCCATTCTGAGGCTGATTATTTAAACCGTCCATATCTAGAAACAAGTTGTCATGTGCGTATTGTGAGATAATGTCCTGTGACTGTATGTTTGCCATGGTTTCAGCATACTGCATACAAAAGTCTGAGATCTCTTTAGGTAAATTTTCAGAAAGTGTTGATGAATTTGGTAGACTACCATCATTGAATGAACCAATCTGAATATTAAAAAGTCCTTGTTTAGGAATTGCACCAGAACAATTGTTCATCTTGGTTAACAAGTTTGGCATGCCATTATTCCCTGTTGGTCTACAAGTAAACTGTATAGGTTGATCATCAAATTCATTATCTTCAATCGGAAGTAAAGATGAAACCTGAGGACATGATTGAATCCTCTGTAATGATTTCTTCCTCGACGAACCTCTATCACTAATATTAGATGTGTTCCATTGAGCATTTCCCACAAATTGTACGTTACTCACATTTTCATTTCCATCCAAACTTTCAATAAATTTAATCATTTCCTCATCATCAGCAGCATCAGTGTCTAATGAACTGGCACATTCCTGAACCATGCTCATAGGGAAATCATCGTTTACATCATCTATAGATGCTCCACAGTCATCTGATTCAAACTGTTTATGACTAAATGAGCTCTCTGAAAGTGGACTAGGGTTTATACTGGAATATGGACTATAACTACTGTGGTAACCATTATCACTGTGATGATCAGGGTTATCTCCATTACTATGCTCCCGTGACCTTATACTTAACGGCCTGTTAGAGATATCCATAACACCAGTACAATTCAGAGATTCTTTCTCTTCTTCCATCATAACACGCACACCTTCCTCTTCACTAAAAAATAAATATTCCTCAGTTTTATAAAGAAAACTATCTTATATTAAAATCCATTAAGGACCCATCAATATATATAAAACATTATTGGTATTTTTCAGTGGATATGATGATTTATCATGTCTCCAACTGTCAGCCATCTTGGATGATTTGTTACCATCAAATTGATAACAGTAATTAGGAATCTTAAGAAATGGCTGATTTTATTGCATTTAGTGGATTTCAATTCTCAAGAAGTAGTCGATTTCAAATATTTGGTCCCTAGGGTACCTGATGAAGGTTATTCCAGAAAAGCACTTCGTACACAGTGAAATTTAGGCATTTACAAACATTGATTTTTTATTTTGTCAACAATCTTTTTGATAAGAGAAATGCAAGGCACTATTTTTTAAGAACTTGTTTCGTGCCCCACAGGAATCTAGTTAACTAAGGCAACAGAAATTATACAGTGCAAAACCCAGAAAAGATGTGGATCGTGTTTTTCTAGCATATATTTCATATTCTTGCCTTTAAATATTAAATTTATATATATTTAGCATTCACTACAAACTATGTTTCCTGTTTAAGCATTTGAGATTATGGACTGGCACCAAAGTAACAAAACATGTTAAAGACCACAGCGATTTCTTGGTTCTCAGGAAAAATTGTTTGTGTTTCTAATTGGTCAAACTAAGTTCAATACTGGCAGCCATCCTGGACGTCAGATTGGAATCAAATAAATAAAACTTTTTTGTGGATCTTTAATGGAACATCAAATTTCAAACATATTCAAAGAACATTTAATGGGATAAAAATGAGTTCCCGGTGCTTATGGAGTTTGATTTATTTGAGTGACTGAAATTCTAACATATAACAAAAGAAATTGTAACACAGAGAACAATCCATGAATCCACAGAACTTTTTACCCAGTTTAACTGATAATGAAAAGTGACTCTGATGCAAATATCAACAAATAAAATCCATATCCTTAATATGACAGAGACCCATGCTTTCTTCATCAGTTTAATTTGTTTTCAAGAATGCAAGACTTTTGTTTTCCAGTGATTGATGTGTATGTACTAGTATATCACAGATAAAACCTATAATATAATGTCATTAAGGGATCTCCACCACATTTGCACCTGATAACTATTATTAAACTTAAAATAATAATTAATGTTGGTAAAATAAACCTTCAAGAATATAACAGATAAAAATGGTGACATTTTCCATTCAGAATATATTACCATATAATTAACCTAGTGGAAAAAACTGGATACAAGCCTACATTTACTTATCATAATATGTCTAGTTAATGAGTTTTATACATCTAAACCATGCCATGATCTCATGGTAAAGCAGTAGCTATGGTAAGCCCTGTATTTGGCCAAAATTACAGACTTTATGACACATCAATAAGTTGTTAAGAAAAAAAACTGTTTAATAACAGTCTTTTAATAATTTATAACTAATAAAATTGTCATCATCCTTGAACATTTACTGTTTAAAAAAGAATGCTACATTTTCTATAAAAAACAAAACTTTTTAGGTGATTTGTTAAAAATAGATATGATCACACGAAAAAAAGATAAAAATATTTTAACTAAACATTTGTACTTGATATTCTTAAATTGTGCAAAGTTTGGTGCTGATGTTTTTATGCAATTTATATCAAAATTTTGTATTTAATTGGTATTTAATTAAGTAATTTCTTAGTATTTTCACATTTAAAGCAACTAATATGTGCCACGTGAAAGAGGTAGAACCAATAACAGCTATTTCCATTATGAAAATAAATATAGAGTATGTTTTGTTTTCAACTGCAAAGCTTAAAATAAGGAACAGTATATCTCATCCAACATTCATCAGAAAAAATAAGTAAGAAGGCTTATTAACTGAAAAGGTAATCCCACTAACTGTTCTATTAAATAAAATAATTTATTAGGAGTAATAATTTGGTTAGAAATGTTGTCAAAATTAGTGAACATGCACTATTTTGACACTCACACTAATTCCTATTTTAAACAATTTTGGCAGTGAACATCATCTTCATGATTTAGGATGATACTGAACTGATTACTAGAAGTGTTAAGTATTGGGCTGCTGTCAGTGAATTCAAGTATTTATAGAGAAGTATGTTGAATATTTTCCAATATGCTTTCTAGTGTGTCTTAGTTTAAATTATAATGTCATTTGGTGGATGGCTGTCTCATGGACAATCATGCCACATCTCCTATTTTTATATTAAACTGTATAATTATTTTTATCAACTTTCACTTTAAGCCAATTAAACAAGTTTAACCCCATTTTATATGACTGTTCCAAGTCAGAATTAATGGCTATTGAACTTCAGCATCTTCAAGCCATTAGATAAATACATCTTCAAGCCATTAGATAAAGACATCTTCAAGCCATAAGATGAAGACATCTTCAAGCCATTTGATGAAGACATCTTCAAGCCATTTGATGAAGATTTAGTTTAATGATATTTTTGTCAAAATGTTCTTCAATTTTTAAAATTAACTATAAGTTCTAAGAAAGGTGAGAAAAAATACTTTCTACCCCATAATCTCCTACCTTAGAAATGCTAGATATACATGAAATTTTGACTTAATAAATTTTTGTCCTTGGAAAAAAATTAAGCTGCAGTCTTTAGCCCTATCACTCTAGTTTAAGTGAGTTTTAATGTATTATTTTTACATAGTTTTTAAAATTTATTTGATACAAAAAATTAAAACAATGACACATTTTTAGGAGAACTGAAAAAAAATATCATAAATTAGTATTAATATTATTTAGACAAAAGAAAATGATACTATGTAATTATTCAATGGGTAAGTAAAATGAATCTATCATTTTTATTTATATTTGTTATAAACATTTTAAAATGAAATAATTGACATTGTTTTTATCACTCAAATATAAAAAGGCAAATGTTATACATATAACCTCTGGCTGCAACTAATTTACATAAATTGAGACATAAATTCTGTTTTTTTTTTGTAATGTTTTCTAGTAATTTCAAAAATAAATTTTAAAAATAAAAAATAAAGAACAAAATTTGAAACTTAAAGACCTGTCATACCAGTCTGTATAGTAGAGAAATCCATGATATTATTCAGTTTTCAAAATTAATGGCTCAAACCTGCAAGATATGTTAATAGTATATATTTCCAAAAATCTTATTTGCCTGCATGGATTTTCAGTCTTTAAGTCACAAGACCAGTGCTGATAAAATGGTTACTACTGTCTGAAGCTTGACTGTACTGTATGTATAATTTGAGTCATTTATCAAATAAAATCTGTAAACAAATAACTTTCTGAAAATTTTAATTATGTAAGTGGGTCGAAATAATATACCTTTTACATGAACTAGATGTAATTAAATATCTGCATCATTTTAAGCTCATTTAGGTCTAGATTATAATAATTTCTCAATGATTCTGACCAGTTTTGAGATTTATTACACTTTTAAGATGGTATGTTATATACAGAAGAGGCTGTTTGTTTGTCTTCATGCTGTTATGTGTATGAGACAGGTCATTTTACATGTATACTTGTAAGAAGGAGTAGTATTCCCTCTTTGTAGAAAATTTTGTCTTTTGTATAGATATGGCATGGTCTACTCAATATCCATTCTCTCCATTTTCACAGTACAGTATAATTTGATGTGTATAAAAACTTTTCCTATGAATGAGGTCCACTATTAGAATTACAATGTACAGCATCATGTCTTCATCAGAAAATGAAACAAATACTGCAAAAATCCAATGTAGACACAAAAATTTTCTGGACACAGCAATAAATTGTAACTGGAGGTGCAGCCAATGCCTGCAAAGTTCGCCTCGCCGTCCCCAGCTTGTCGTATTCCCCTATTTGAATCGAAGTTGACTTTGTGTGAAAACTTGTTATGCAAACATAACAGTCTGAGAGTCTTTTTTAAAAGTCAAGTTACAGCTTGTCTTGTGAATAATTTTGGAACTTTATGAAATTAAAATTATATATTTGAAATGTATGTACTTTAACTAATTAAACTTGTAAAATCTGCACACCAACCTGCATGATGGTAGGCCACACAGTATGTGAGAAAACGAGACGGACAAAAAACTTAACCAAAGTCAATGATGCATGAAATGTGGGTCAAAGTGACCTAATTTGGATGGAATGCTGACAGAATCCACAAGACACATCTGCACACCAACCTGCATGATGGTAGGCTACACGGTATGTGAGGAAACGAGTCGGACGAAAAACTTAACCAAAGTCAATGGTGCCTGTACCAAGTCAGTAATTGTGGTCATAGGTTTTTCTTTCTGTTTAATGTTTTGTTACATGTACAGTTTTTATAAGGTTAGGTAAAAACTTTTTATTTTACATATTCACATTTTTATTATTTTGGCAATTTAGAGCTTTTCACAAGGATCGAATGGTATTTCATCCTAGTAGATTTGTAACAAGAGATATGTGGAAACGGCATTAAAGCCAGATTTTTCAATGTTATAATAATTCTTGCATTGTGCAGTACCTTACATATATATTTATTAATGTTCCAAATAAAAATTAATTCCATTCAAAAACATCTGAGTTATTGTCTGAAAACAAAACTTTAACCTTATCATGGACGCCACCCGCCACACCGAACAACGCCAAACTATTAGGCAAAATTTTTCGTTGACAAATCCAGCTAAAACCCTCTTTTTTCGTGGGTGGATAGTGGTTTATCTGACATTTATCCCAAATCTTTCCATTTTTGTATAAGGCAAGATTACTGTATCCAAGTGATGTTGGGGGAGAATAAATTTACTACCGTTATAATTATTGTTTTATTTGAAATATATCAAAACCCTTCAGATTGGTTTTTGTCCTAGTTTGTAATTATATTGTGAAATTAATATTATGCTGTTTCAATAGAAATCCACTCTATGTAGAATCTTAAAATCGTTCTTCTCTTGTTGATGCCGTCAAATCTGCATACTGAACAAGAAAATGATTATTTTGACTTGAAAACAGTGTTTTTTGCTGGTTGCTAAGGATACCAAGTATAATGAGCACCAAAAATGTCATTTTATTTTACTCAACCTTTACTGTTCAAAAATATATGGTTGTTAAGGACTTTTTGGTGGTTGCTTGGGAATATGACCTGTGACCTCATTTTATTCGCAAAGTTAAGTTGATCATTTAAGTTCATTTCTATCTATTACCTTTATTTTGGACCAAAAAAAGTAGTTAATGGACCCTAGGTCCATTATGCTTGGTCCAATTAGTTTGGTCCCAATATACCAAATATAGATCTCTATTAGACTCACATTTTCCCATGAATGTTATCAGCCATATAATTGATAACAAGGAGAAATTGTTCATATGACCTTGACCGTAGACTTATGACCTTGACATATTTCATGTACCATAGTAGTCCTAAGTTGTTTGCTGAAGGTCCCAAGTCTCTTCCAATAACGGTTTCCAACAAAAACTGGTTAACGAAAAGTGTTTTCAAGGGGGGACAACTTATATAAAAAGTTACCAAATAGGTTTGAACCAAATGTAACTAAGTTGTATCTTATGATGCTGAACATTTTCCTCATTACATTTGATTAGCTAACTTTTACGGTTTCAGAGCTAAAGTGATAACAAGGTTTTTAGCTTTTGGGGAGATAACTCCGTAAAGAAAAAGAGTTCGGTGAAAAACGGTCGATTGGAAACCATTCACCTACAACCGATATAGAATACATAATATGAAAATGTTATGTCGCTAAATAAAAATGCCCCGCATAAAACAAAAGCGGCGGAATGATAAGAAAATAATAATAAACAGAGCAATTAAACATCTCTTGGTTTCAGAGAACCAAGAGTAGGTCTTTCCACACTTAATAGATATGATTTTATGGTATAAAAATAATAAAATATATGGTTGCTAAGGACTATTATGTCGTTGCTATGGACTATGACCTTTGACCTTGACCCTTTCTTATAGAACTTTATCTGCTGAACATTGAAGCTTCACTCTATATCTCACTAGTTTTGATTAAATGCTTACAAATTGTGTCAAATAGTGGTTGCTAAGGAATTTTGCTGGTTGCTAAGAGCAAAGATATCATGAACACTTTTAAAATGACATTGCTATGTTGCTCAAAGCTTCCTGAGTCCAAAAATATATGGTTTCTAAGGACTTTATTGTGGTTACTAGGGACCGTGACATTTGACCTTGACCGTAATTTATGCACTGAGCCATGCTTATCATTCTTGTATTGAAATTTTCGTTCTTTTTCTTACCAGTTTTGAGTCAATAATAATAAGCAAAAGTGGTTGCTAAGGACAAAAAGTGTTAGGAAAGGTCATTTTTATGATTCTCATAACATTTCCTGTTCAAAAAAATATAAGGTTGCTAAGGACTTTTTGGTGGTTGCTAGGGAACATGGCCTGTGACCTTGACCTCATTTTATTTACAAAGTTAAGTTGAACATTTTGGTAATTCAAAGTTTCTTTCTATCTACTACTATTTCTGAGATATTGTCAAAAAACCTTTATTTTGGACCAAACAAGTATTTAAGGACCCTAGGTCCATAAAACTTGGTCCAATCAGTTTAGTCCCATATACCAAATATAGATCTTTATTAGACTCACATTTTTTCCATGACATGTTATAAGCCATCTATTACGATTTCCAAGATAATCCGATAACAAGCAGAAATGGTATGTATGACCTTGACCGTAGACTTATGACCTTGACATAATTCAATGTACCATAGTACACCTAGGTTGTTTGGTGAAGGT
>JAULBM010303511.1:0-25088 GCA_032357055.1 Geukensia granosissima
TCCCTTACTCGCAACGTCACAAAGTAAAAACCTCTTAGTACAGCAGCGACACCAAGTGAAGGGTGAAGTCCATTGTTTCATTACACAGTAGTTAAAAGGAATTGATTTTGCAGACTCCTAAATTAACTGAAAATATACCCCAAATCAATTTAATGACAATTCTGTGATAAGCCGACTAATTGCAATGATGTTCGGTAGATTTAGATTGCGGACAAAGTGAACTACAAATTGATCGGAATGAACTAACCAAAGCCATCAGCAAAATACATAATGGCGTCACATATGCCCAAGAATCTAATTCTGCGTAAATGATTTTTTTGACATATTTGAATGTAATTATATTTTTGGCGTCACTTCAACCTTACCAGAAATAGTGCGATGCAACTGTTAGCGTGATTTAAAGATCCGACTAGGCTAATTATACATATTGTCACAGAAACATGCAAATTCAGGTAATATTCTACATTGAATATCACTTCAAAACGGAAAATGAAGGGGACAAATTAAAGTGTCTAATTTCAATAAGAAAACGCAAAAGACTTAACCATTAATGTTATAAAAATGCTTATAATTAACAAACATGCCAGGCAGTGTTGGAGTATTAAATGAAAAAAAATGGATGTCTACCGACTTTAAACGGTATAACGGAAAATCAGTTTTAAGGGAACCCTTAGGTACCAGTCTACACCAGAACTAGACAAACTGCACAAGACAGGTTATTAGTATAAGATAAACGACAGAAAAATATGTTTCATGGAAATGCAGCTCTTAGGTACCTTAAATAAATAAATTTAATAATATTAAAAAATTAATATTAAAAATAATAAATTTCTGGATTGTACCTCATATTTTCAAATCTTAACCTAATAACCATATTTTTCGCCGAGGCAATTATAATCTCCCTTTTCTCAGTAATGGACGATGAATTCTTTGTATCTTTTTTTAAAAGTAAACAAACTCCTTTACAAAACAAGATTTGGATCAGAAGCTCCGGAAGGGTAAGCATTCCGTGTCTTGTGCGTGACTACCGGGGTGTTATCCTTTATATCAAAATCAGTGTGAAGTCGGGAGGTCAAATTTGAAATAGTATCAATTTGTGTCAAATCTGGATTAAAACCTTTATATTAACAAACCAGTAAGTGAGGCATGATAGCTGTGTACGGAATGCTCTCTTAAAAGAATTCAAAGATACCAAAGACGATGATTGTAAAACCTGAAGACGGACAAGACCATGGTCTAAAGCACGACATAATAAAGCAACCACCAGTACACAAAATATAACTTCGAAACTTCGTTCTTCAGTGTTCTTAGTTTTCCCTGTATTAATTTCGTTTTTGATGCCTCTGAATATTGGATCTGAGTTTGTGTATTATTTTGTCTAGTGCTCAAGCTTTATTGCATAATTATTTCCAATACACATGCTTTTCCAAAAAAAAAAAAATGCATTTGGTTAAGAATACTTTAAACACGAATGAATAAACCCACAGGGGCCTGAAGTTGGGGACGGGGCTATATGAGCACCCTGGAAAAATCTTAAGGAAGGACACACAATTTTTTCTTAATTTTTGAAATCACACATTGAACACTTACTCAACGGTTCGGTCTAAGACAGTACTTTATACTAACGCATTTAGATCGTTGGAGTACCTACGATAGTCAGAAACACCAATAATACAACCCAAGCGAGAGACTGAATAAAAAGTGAGTTCTCATTGGTTTGATATTAACACAGCAATTTGAATAGAAAAACATAAATATAATGACCAATTAAATCACCCTTTTTATAAAGCCCGTTAACCGGATGCTAGAGGCCTAAGCAACTGTCAACATCGTGTTGGTTGTATCATGGGTTAATTATCGTAGGCAGTAAACCGGCCAACTGAATGTGACAATCAAAAAGTAATGACATAATCCGAACCGTTTTTTAACGAAGGAGGGTGGTCAATGCGCAATATCTGATTTAAGGTAATAGGTGTGTCCTCCCTTTAGATTTCCCGGTGACACATATATCCCCCTTACTTCAGGCCCCTATGAAGCTGTTTCATACCTGCCTCTGAGTGCTACAGTCGGTATATTTTTTATCTAAGTATATAGCATCATCTTTCCATACACCTTTGCAGTTCGAATCGGGGAAATAAATTAACTGACCAATAGAATCTGGGTATATTGCTTTCAGAATTGTCATGTTAACTTTGATGTTCCACGTGCTTGATCCACATTGAACATCAATGGCGTCACTTATTTCCAATGCTGAAACATTAATGAGATAATGACGAAATCTAAAGTTATTGCCTGAGAACCATCATTATACCAAAATGCTGTTTTGACGCGTGTAAATGCATGCGACTAACAGAAGAATTAGCTTGTCGGATGAAGGTAAATCCAGTGAAGCGCTTTACCTGCTTCTGAATGTTTGCTGTAAACATATTTTAGATGTGGATTGTATCTTTCAGGCATATATTCCATATTTTTTTGTTTTAAAATGAAATTCAGCGTAAGCAGACGAAATTATAGCACCGACTTTGACCTTTCGGTGTGGTCGGAAATACGTCACAGTCAAATTTTTTTACCGTATTTATAGGACATTTTAATTCCAAATTAATTGTTTGTTTGTTGCTGTGGGGTTTAATGCCAATTTTACCAATTTTTCTGTGATATCGCGGCGGTCGGTTTTACAGGTGGAGGAAGCCGGTGGACCCGGAGAGAACCACTGAACTTGGGCAGGTTACTATCCCAAATTGAATGCAGTTTTACAAAAAACAAAATTTCCCGTCAGAATATTATCTGCCGTAAAGCTAAAAGATATGCAAGATTTATATTTTGGGAACCAGACAAACCTAATTTTTCAGCTCAAATCAAGTCAATGATTGAAAAGATGTATTCCAGAAAAGAAAATATACACCTTTGCATCACACACGCCAAGAAATGAGAGGTCATCATCATTGTGTTAAGTTTCAGTTGAGAATTAATGTCAATGTATAATAAATATTTTACAACACTTACGTCTCCATGATATCTTAAACCTATCACTGTATGACATCTTCTTGTACCGAATGAAGAACTTTTTCCCAAAAATTGCATCTGGTGGCTGGTAAGAAGAAACAAGAGATAATAGAGGTCCGTCAATTCCTTCCCTGATCTGAAATAATTGAAAAAAGATATTGAGTAAATGTCATCGAGACTGCACCGCATCTTAACAAATAGTGGTCCAACAGAAAAAAAATCCATATCGTCTTAAATGTCTTCATCAAGGGTGGAGTTTCATTCCTTGTTTCTGCTCATTTTTTATCTTCGAATTCCTTTTGTTACTAGCCCTCAATCATCACCGGACATGAAAATACCGTTCAGTTGAAAAGGAATTCGAAGGTACAAAAGGGATGTAGAAATCGTTAAAGCAGAATAAAGACAAGACCGTTGCCAACAAAACAAACCAAAGACAAACATAGTACGCACATCATTATACTGAATTCTTGAGTAACACGAACCCTACAAAAACTAGGATGAGTTCAGGTTCTCCGAAAGGGTGAGCAATTCCTGTTTCACTAGTATCACCCGTCGTGTTAATCAGTAGACAAATTATTGGTTCTGCAGGTATACTAAATTACAGGTGAAAATGTATATTTAACATAAAAAGTAAACAAGAAGAGTAATGACTGCACATGATATTTCTTTACATCACAATGTTTAAACTTACTTCAAACTTTCTGTATGATGGATTCCATATGCCAACAAATTCATCAAACTGCAATTTATAATTAGTTGAACTTGATCCAGGTGGCGTTATTTCATATATACAATCAGCACTTTCCCCTATGTAGTTTGGGTAATTCTTCGATAAAATATGTCCTCTTTCAGAAGTAAACTCTTCGAAACAATCTGAAGAAAAATTATATATTGTGATTAGCTTCATCTGATTTCTAATAGGTTAACATTAGTAATTACTGCATTGAAAAACGAATAGAGCTATACCTCTGTCGACAAACACTATGATTATAAGACATAAAAGGAACGATTTAGAAAACAGAGGTTATGATTTCAAACAGTGTCAAAATGCCTAATATGATAAAAAATTTTAACACTGACACAATTTTGTTAAAATCGACTGTGGAAGTAGTTAACTCGTAGGGTGCCAATTTCGCGGAGTTCTTTGTTAAGTAAAACCAAGAAATTAGGGATTCTTCGAATAACATATTTTCTTTTACATGCTTAACTAAGGATTTAAGAATCAACTAACATGATATTTTTACCAAAAACCAGGCAAATTGGTTTCTTCGAAATAAATTACCTTTATTTTACTTTAAAGTTTCATAATATAAAAATAACATTAAACACAGTTGTCGCATCTATTTCTACACATATACCGAAGGAAAAGGGAAAAATACTTTTATACTGAATTGACATTTCAAAAGTGGGAGAACGTACAGTAAGACTTGTTAAATTTTGCATGAATAAGTATGTTATTGTTAATAAAATTGGTAGTGTTTTAGGGTTAGACAAGAAACATAAACCAATCAAATAATAATTGAACTTCCCTAAATGAATAAAATATCACTGGTTTTTACTACAATGAGTAACACGACGGGTATCACTAGTGGAGCAGAAGTTGCTTACCCTTCCGTAGCACCTGAACTCACCATGGCTTTTGTAGGGTTCGTGTTACTCCAGTTTTAGTTTTCAGTGTAGTGTTGTGTGTTATTTGTTTGTCTTTCGTTTCATTTTGATTCCCATAGTCTTGTCTGTCTTCCGACTTAACGATTTCTGTCTGCCCCTTTGGTATCTTCGAATTCTTTTTGAATATTTTAAAAACATTTTTCAACCACAGACAGTTTTCCCATTGGAATTGTTTTCCTAGAAAATTTCCTGTAACAAAATGTATTATATAGCGGACAATACTTGGACACGAAGTTGTTTTTTTTTATTGTAGCTAGAAATAAACAAATAAACTGGAACCTTCAGCCTGTAATATGTTTAGACTTATATAATAAAAGGAATTCGAAAAATCCAAAGGGGCAGACAGAACTCGTTAAATAAGATTAATTCATATTGTCGTTAATTGAAGTAATATTGGGTGCCATATCTTAGTGTAGAATAATAAATAACATGTAACCCTTTTTTGTTAATCCTATCAAGTATATGTATATGTCAGGTAAAATGTGAAATAATATTTAATAATTGAATATTTAATGTAATAATCCAGTCAGCTGTTCCTGTTTGCTAGATATTGTCTCAATGCTCACCACAGGTATCTGGAAAAACTATTTATGACAGAATAAAACTGTCAAACAATGTAACTGTTAACACTTCATTGCAGAAATCATAAATTTATTAACGGTCAACAAAGTGCATAGAAAATAAATTATTTGATCTTACACTAAATTCATGATATTATCATACACTTATGGTTTATACAATAATAACAGCACGGTATACTAAAAGGTTCTTTTTTCTGATAAAATGATAATTTCGCTATATTTCGTACAATTGATGCATAACCGTGCGATAACAAGCATGCGATATCTTCCATGCGATAACAAGCATGCGAGAAAACATCTGTTTCCGGAATTTCGATTCCGCTGGTTTTTGTTTCTGGTATTTATACTTCCACTGTTTATCGTCTGCATAAATTTGTCACATCTGACATTTGCTCAGTTGATGCATGAAGAAAGGATTGATAAAGCAGATACAGTCCATGAAAGTGTAGTGGATGAAACAATAAAGTATCTGGATAATATCAAAAACAAAAACACGAAAAAAGAAAAACTGAAAGATATTTGAGAATCCTTATCAGATGTTTTCTGGTGTAATCTTTACAGGAAATGAAACAATAAACTTTAAAATTTAGAAAAAACCAGGAATAAATTCCAAAATGTAAAATTTATTTCATGACAAATTATTTCAACGTTCCCCTATAAAAACTCTTAGGCGTTTTATATTGTGTTGTCAGTTTACATTTATGGTTGTAGTACATTAACTAGATTTTTGCTTTACACAAGTTACTGATAATGAAATCATATAGCCATATTTTCTTTTCTATATAGAAAAAATGAAGCATTTGATAAACAGTTTATGCTTTTTTTCGTATCACTTATTATATCAGCCCTAAGCCGATATCATGGCCATGGGCTGATATAGGATGTGATATGAAAAAAGCCATGTAATAATCTATATTTATATAACAGTTATTACTCATATTTATTTTACCTTATATCTGATTCAATTAATAAGGTATCGATCTAAATTTATTTCTACATGTGAAAATAATCTAAATATAAGTTTTTAAAAATACATCACATATAATAATATTATATATAAAATATTTTCGTACATTTTTCACAGATTACCAAACTGGTAATCACAGGTTTTTGTCTTTAGATAGCAACATAAACTATGCAGAGGAAATAAACATGTTTAACGTTATCTCCACTTTCCCCCATACCATTAGTTGGTGGTAAAAGAAAGGAATAAAAACAATAAAACCAATTGTATTGGTTTTACAACTTGAAGTCGATACAAAGGTTCAAAGGGTAAAAGCAAATAAGACAAGTAATGAGCAAGAAATAACATAATGCACTACTTGATGTTCAATAATCAAGGACAAATTATAATATACAGGACTGGATGAATATAACCAATCATGTTATAAATTGAGATTGGCCATAAACGGAAATTGAAACAAACGAGAAAAGGTCTGTCATTTACGTATACTGCTCCGTAGCAATATTTCACGAAAATGTAAAATCTTTTCTAGCGCACACTGTCTCAATTATTTATGCAGATTAAGTGTTAACATTAAACATTGAAACTAATAAAAGTATAAAACTGGGGAAAATGTACTTTGGAATACAAATCTTTGTCAAAAGCATTAAATTTCCCCAAATAAAGAATCGTTTATGCGTAAAAAACAACATGCAACTAATTAATTAACACAAAGACAAACCTATGACAATTTCTTACTTGGGACAGGCAAATGAGACATGCTGTTTGGGTTGTAAAGCTAAGTATTGGCCTTGAATATAGAAAAGGAGATGTTGCATGATTCAGATTGTCTATGGGAAAGCCATCAAAAACGTATAAATTACAAACATCTAGATTTTTCTTGTAATAATTATTCATTAAATGATAACAGGTATTTGAAATTTTTAGCTTAGGAATGTAATATTTTGTTTGTTAGATATAAATTCCATTCCTAAGCTACAGATTTCAAATAACTGTTATCATTTAATGAATAATTATTTCCTTTGGTTGTCTCTCTTTCTACAATAATTTAAAAACTTTTGTCCAACTAAAACAGTATAGCGTATTTTTCAGTCATACAGTGACCCACTTAATGCAAATCATTTCTCATTTCTTCCTCATTTTTGGGTGGGGTGGTAAGTCAAATTATGGAAACACAAAGAGTGTTCAAAAATTAAAAAAAATTTAGTGATTTGATGCTCGACCAGAGCAATGTCATTTAGATGTAGAATATTTATGTCTGAGCTCTAAAATTCATTAACAAAAAGAAACGCTTAGAGTGAATGTCATAGAAACCGTTATCGGTCATCGAAATGGAGGAAAAGTTGAAACTAGAGTTACTTAAAAGGGATTTCATCAAATGTCGAATTTTCTGATATCATCCCTCAAAACAATCAAAACCTGCTTGCTGACAAGATGGCAAACAGAGCTTCAGTGTTCTTCACTGGAATAACAGATGGACAAACAAAGACACAAATGAAATGGCAAGGTACTCCGAACAGGTAAAAACCAGAGGCCTTCATTTATCAGGTTGATTATATAGGTAAGCAGGTATGTAAAGTTGTTAATATCAGGAACAAATAAAGTAGGTTAAATTGTACGTGAGAAAATATCAAAAAGTACTGTCACAATAGTATCTTTGTTCACGTCTAAGCATTATCTATCTCTAAAAAACAAAATATGAAAACAAATTACAATTTTTCATCATATGTACACGTACATGTATGTATGTTAAATTCCTTTCCATTTCGATTACTTTTGATTTCATAGCCTCCTTTGCTTTGTTTGGATTTATTAATTCCCTTGTTCTGATTCTAATGCTATGGATGAGGGGTTTCTCCTTAAAATTTACATAAAACATACCGAAGTTCTCTATATTTCTTCAACATTGTTATTTTTTTTATTTTAAATGTCATGGCACATTTTCTTGTATTTTTCAATTGTAGCATTCCATTGTTTTGGTTTTTCATGGCTTTCTAACATTAAATCAGTTTGGTTTTCCTGCTGTATTGGTCTGGGTACCAGTGATAAGTTTTTCAGTGAGACTGCATATTCTTACATCTGAATTGCAACCTTAATACCGCTTATTCATTTTCAAGGAGGGGGTCGACCGAACCACTTGAACCCCACTGGCTACGGGTATGTTGTATACATTCACTGGACTAAATCGGATTTAAACAGACTTTGTGTCCAATACAACATCATTTCTGCTGCCATCTGATATCCAGCCAATGTTGATTGTTGTTTTAAAGGTTATATACAGTTTTTCCAAGACTGTATAAGTCAAACAAAATTAAAAATTCATATCTTTACCCATAACAAGTTCACATTTCTTTAGGGACCACTTAGGTCCCATTTAAATGAATATACAGAAATGAGGTCGAATGGTTATATGATTATAAGTAAAATATAATTATCCTGTAAAAATGTTCAATAATAATTTGATATTTAAAATTGTGTTAGTATTGTTTCACTGTTTCTCAGATCAACAAATGAAATTACATTGAGCGTAAATGAGCTGCCAAAATACAAATTACCATCGGCTGTTCTTTTTGAACGGTGGGTAAGACTTGTATGGATCGTATTCGTTAGAAAACATAAACCATTTGGATTTATAAGAATAAAAACTTAAATTGATTTTAATTCAGAAAATGTAAAGCTGAAGATAATTGCTTATTAGTTTAGTAATTCTACAGCCATATGTATTAATTACTTCCTAAGTTTAGTAATTTTATATCTTTTATTAATAAAAGCATTTTTTAAATGATCTATATTTACAATTAAAATGAGATCTATATTTTAAATCACATTTTTCCTTAAACCCAAATTCAAAATCCAATTTATTACATTTTTACTATAGTTAGAATCACATTCATTCCTAAAATCCTTATTGCATTTACTCCTTAGATTCACATTAACATAAAAATAGGAGATATGGCATAATTGTTCATGAGTCAGCCAACCACCAAATGACCGTAAAACTTAAAATTTCAAAATACCCCGTTATGACCTTCAACAATACCATACCATAAATGAACCTAAAAAGGCCTCGAAATACAAAATGTGAAACTTTACATAAACCTCGACAATCAACCTGACCTAATTCAGAAATGGTGAACATCTAACAATAAATCACTAATTAAACAATGACAACCAATCTACTACAGGTTCCTGTCTTTGGACAGGCACATTAGTATCCGGCGGGATTAAAACGGTTGGTTATTGCTAAACCCTCTCCTCAACATTGGACGATGGTGTGACAAAACAGCTTATAAAATCAGTTTAAATGGATTAAACAATTGAGATCGATACTGAAAACCAATAACAGATATAATTAAAATTTAATACAAGATACAACAAAAGAAATCCACTCAAAAAATGTATTGTATTTGAGTCTGCTAGTTAAAAACCTGAACAAGCGATAAGGAACCAAGTTTTCCTTCACTACGTTGTCAATATAAACATGTCCAATAGGATTTAGTTTTTTTTTAAATATCATTAGAAGTAAAAGAAAACATGGATTGTGCAAATGCCAATATATAGTTTATAAACAGGAAGTAGAAAATGTTACAAGAAGTATAAACTGAGTTCAGTATTAAGCTACACACAAGAAATTCAATATCAGTTCCAATAAAAACCTCTTTTTTAAAGAATTTATAATAATTCTATTACGATATTCTTTACGGATAAGTTTGTTCAGATGAATATTTTGACCATGCAGATTTTGTTGAAATTTCCGGGTTATATTTACCACGTTTCCGTAAAGAACATTAAACCATTTATTCCATAACCAATATCTTGTATCACAGTTATTACATAATCAATATTTACAATCACATTTATTCCATAATCAATATTTAGGATCACATTTATTCCATTATCAATATTTAGGATCACATTTATTCCATTATCAATATTTAGGATCACATTTATTCCATATTCAATATTTAGGATCGAATTAAATCATAAACAATATTTAGGATCACATTTATTCCATAATCAATATTTAGGATCACATTTATTCCATATTCAATATTGAGGATCACATTTATTCCATAATAAATATTTAGGATCGAATTAAATCATAAATAATATTTAGGATCACATTTATTCCATAATCAATATTTAGGATCACATTTATTCCATAATCAATATTTAGGATCACATTTATTTCATTTTCTTAATTGCATATATTCCAAATTCAGAATTACATGTATCCCGACGATCGAGTTATAAAAGAAAATTCATTCCTTAATTCCATAATTAGAATTACAATTCACTTTTAAGCTAGATATATTTTTACTGTTTCCAAATTTCATTAATTTTCCAAAACACAATCATTTCACTTAGATCCATACCTGAAAACCAAATTTCATTATTTTGTGATATAAGTATTTGTTTTTATATTTTTTTCATAAATAATTCTTTTTTTTTGTCATCACCACTTGTTTTTTTTTTCAAACAGAAAATCTGTAGATATACATTTTGTAGAACTCAATATGATTAATCCATATTCGTATAAAATATCTAAAAATGTCAGCATATCACTACGCATAATCTAGTGCAAACCATGTATTTCTTGTGAAGTCTGTGAAAAAATAAGTATATCCAATGTTAAATAATGTTACTAAAACTAACTCGCAATTATCCTGACAAAAATCACCAGATGTAATATGGTTCGAATAAATTGTTCAGTTTTAAACAATATACGAACCAGTAGGAACATCAGCAATTTGACCCATTCAACTTAAATTGTGATATTTGATATATATAAATTAGCCAGACATAATTTCCAATCCATGTAGTTGAAATAAGAAATTTACATTTAATTGAAATCTTATAGAAAGACCATTAAAATAATTAGGTTTGTAGGAAAAGGTCACTTATGTCAGTTAGTAACTACATGATTATGGGAAACAACTACTAATAAACCCTATTCTCGTGTAAATATTTAATTTTCCAATTCTATTATTCATTGTCAAACAGTATTGAAAAATCAAAAGTTATCAAAATAACGATGAGACATAAAAATAGGAGATGTGGCATGATTGTCAACTCGATGGCATGCGTTTGGGCATGATTGTCAACTCGATGTCATGCGTCAGGTTGTTTGATTGTTCCATTGTTAAGTGTATAGTTTAAAAAGCAACGACAGTCATGGCTTGCGTTTACAGGACGACAGTCGGGTCCAGCGTGTACAGGGCGACAATTAGGTCTAGCTTTTACAGGACGACAGTCAGGTCTAGCGTTTACAGAACGACAGTCAGGTCTAGCCTTTACAGGACGTACAAATAATGAACGAGCATTGAAAAAGAAACAATTATAGAAATCTATCGAAAAATAGCTGTAAACATTACTCAGGTATCTCTGTGTTCAGGAAGCCTGGATAACCTTTTTCAAACTATGCATTTATTAAAATGCTAAGGTCTGGCGATGTTAAAAAGTCGGAACCTGTTACTGTTTGGTGTTAGGAGCTTGTTATCGAAAGACAAACAAAATCACACGTCTGATCTCCTTTGAAAATCCAAGGAAACCATTGTCTATTCAAATTCACCAGAAGGCTTTTCTTAGATCCTCTATAAAAACAAATTATTGTATTTTAGATTAGAACATCACACAACACTATCTACGGCAGATTGATTTATTGGAATATTTTTTCTTTAATTGCAGATAACAGCTACTGCCAGTTGTAAAACATAAAGATTCAATTTTATTTCGAAAGAGATTTATAGTTCACATCCAGTTCTTATGTCCTTCTGGTTAAGACTTGAAACAATCAAATAGAAAAGGAAACACAGAGTGTAACAAGGTAGATTAATTAATTTTTGTAGAACAACATTCAAGAACATTACCAAAAAGAAAATGTTCTTAACATCTGCATATAAGTATAAAATTAAATATAGAAAGTTACAACTTTGATTTCAAGACAAATGTAATAATCGGCTAAATTTATATAACAATTTTGTTAGAAAATTTAACATATTTTCCAAAAATATTGAATTCTATTATTTAAGATAAGAAAACTTTAAAGGCTTCTGGAAAAAATCTTGACGAGACTTTGGGATTTTATTTAAATCTTAATTATCTTTAAATTCTATACCAAGATTTTTCCCAAACAAAGTTTTACTGTTATACAGCTATTTGACCTTTCATGACCTCTTTCCATATATGTTAGTAATCTTGATTGTACAATACAGGATATCAATATGACAAGATGACCTGAATCATTAATATAACAATGTAAATATACATTGATCTTCAAATCTAAGACGATTATTTAAAATGATGTTTTAGGAATTATTGTTTCCTATTATTTTTTTTTCGTAATATACTTCATATAAAAGAGACGTGGCATAACTTTATACGAGACAGCCACGACCCAAGACCTTCCTTACTCGAGGAAAGCACGCTTACCATTACAACAACGAGATGGTTGTTTCCCCTTGAAACAGGAGTACAAAAACATATGTTAAAATATGTATTTGTAAAATGATTAAATTAGTTAAACATGGATATGAAAAAGCCCGCTAAAGTTTTATTTAATAAAATAAAAATTATAGCTGGCGCACGAAGTGTTCACTAAATCGGAGTATTTCTGTTGCTTTTTATATACTTAATTTGTTCTGTGTGTGGAGAAAATGGAAATAACGCAAGGCATCATCGTGGATATTGTGGTATTTGTGGGGAAAAGGGTCACAAAAGACGCAAGTGCAGCAAAAGGACTTCTTCAGACACAGACAATCAACCATCACAATCCAAATATTGTAAAATTTACGAAAATAATATTGGAATCAGTGGAAAAGAGGCAAGCCAACAGCAGATAAATTTGATTTCCACTATAATAATTCGTTTATTTGATGAAAAACCATCAACTACGCCACATTCATTGGCTGAAAGAGTTGCGTTTTTTTAACAGGATTTTCTTACGGTTTTGTTAGAAATTTGATAACGGACATACAAAATGGACAGTGGCCTATCAAACAAGGAAAGGGGTTAAAAAGATGCAAAAATACGATCTATGACCGAGAAATTATAAGTGCATTACATGGCGCCGTTGAACATCTGGCAAAAAAAAGGATATTTCCAACTTAAACAAAAATCATTAAAAACTTGTAATTTTACCAAGGTGTCACCTAAAACAGACCAAAACTACGAAGAATTTTTACAGCTGTAGGATTTTAATACATAAAATCGAGGTCTGGGCAATCATACTAAAAATATAAAAGACTGGCTTCTGAAATTTTGCCGGGAACTAAAAGATTTAAGAGACCAAAAAGGCTACCATTCTGTATTTTTAGATGAAACATACGTTAACGAAAATAACGTTTTTAATAAAGTTTGGTTCTGTTATGACTTGAGTGTGAAAGAAAAATCTGGAAAGGGAAGCCAGTGGATACTTTTTCATGCTGGTGGAAGTAAAAGGTGGACAGATTGGGATTTTAAATTATTTCTTGCCAAAAAAACTGGTATGTTATTTTTTTAACTATTTTTCATTTTTTAAATATTTTATATCCTATAAGTTTCTAACAAAACCATAAGACAATTCTGTAAAAGACACAAATATATAATTAAAGTGTCATTTTGTGTCATTTCATTTTTACCCATATTGAATAAATCATAAACCAGAGGCTTCCAGGAGCCTGAATCGATCTTCTTCATTTTCCTGGGTGTCTGATGTTTGGGTGTGGTGGAAGCAGTACCAACACTCGGTTAGCCTCTGTAAAGAACATTCATGCTTTTTTTGGTTTCAATTCATTCGGGGTTCTCAAGAAGTTGAAAAGGCTAAATGTTGACTGACGACGGACGGGCGGATGGCGTACGAAAAGTGATGGTAGTTCACATTACGTTTAATACGTAATAATGTAGCATATTCAGGAGATAGCAGATTTATGAATGATGATGAAAGAATCCTGCTTTATACTAGACCGACACGATGAGCCGGAGTTTTAGCGTGCTAGCTCACGAAGGTAGACACGTCACTTTACCAAGACACATAATTCTGACTCTTGGCCGACCAGGCTTTGCTCTAACTCCTAAATACTGCCTGCTTATAGGAAAAGCAGCATGTCTTTGGTTTGCTTCGGCCGTGGATCGAACCCACGACCTTCCGTAGTCGGTTGATTGATTGTTGCTTAACGTCTAACGGGCAAATATTACATGCATATAATATTCAGTACGAGAGCATATTAATCAATGTTGGTAATGAATGAACACGTACTATACCGACACTCTGAGCCGGAATTTGAACGTGCTAGCTCAAGAAAGCAATAGTCCACAGGAAGACATGCCACTTTACCTATTGAATGATTGAAAACTTATCAATATCGGAGTCGATACCTGAAGGACTTGATGATGAATCTGGTGCATATGATTTAGAATAACTAATTTAAAATGCATCTTTAGGTCTTTTTGGTATGAAGAGAAAATGGAATATTTTAACTCTTAAGCGCAGAATTTATAGATGTATGGAAATATTACATTCTAATTATTCTAATTATACTTTTTAATATTGCCTATAACACGTAAAAGTATCAAAATCTACTCAAAATGTGATCATTTATATGCAAATTAAGTGTCCACTTTAAACCAACACACGATGGACGAGTTCATATTCATTTTATGAATATGATTTCAGGTAAGATAGATACAAGTAGAAGTTTAGGGGTTTTCGAAAAATTTTACATTTCAAGTTACCTCAGTTGCAAATTGACGAACTCGTACGGTTTGTTACATTTTTAAGTCGAAAATTTTGAATGGTGGCTTAGCAAACTCGGTGCAGTTTGAAAAGAAATTGCTCAGGTAATATTTACTACGATTAACAAATACACATAGAATGTAACATCGTTGTGAAAAAAATTGATTTATCAATGTAATTTCATTAAATGGTAACAAAATTATATAAATGTAAGAGGATAGCCTAAAACATTATATTTACACGATCCTTCAACATTTGTAATCAAAATTCATTTTTGATCGGTTTTAAACAAGATTATTCAGCCTCACAAAATCTTGTTATTATCTATAACTAGAATATTTTTTCATATACAGAAATCTTTATCGTTACAATAAATGGATTTTAATGATATTTTTGTGGATATAATGTGGTCTTTAATTTAAAAAAATTGATAGCACAGTGTCATAGATTTTATTTTTCATTTATTTATTATTATTTTATATAGTTTTTCTGTTTCCTAATCGGTTTGATTGTTTGTTTGATTGGGGAATTCCTTAAAAGACGTGTGCAGAAAGTCCACTTTAAAAATAAAAATTTTACACTATTTGGATTTATCATAATTAAATATTGATTTCTTTTAATTCAGAATCTATAAAACAATAATCAAACTGAAGATACTTACTTAATATGTTAGTATTGCTTCAGTCATAGTTATTACTTTTCTCTCCACTTGAGTACTGTTATCTTTTATAATGGTAAAACAATTGAAGATACATATTCTTTTGACTTGATGATGTTTGTCCGCCGCTTTGGTATCTTCAAATTTCTTTTTATACATTGTAAGGCCCACAATAACGAAATATTCACTCCGTTATGCAGTTTGTAAATAATCCCTTAAATAAAATCTTTATACTTTCAGATGAAATAAAAATCAGAGAAATCGAATTCACACAGAGAAAAGAGAAAAAGTAGGCTATTGTTTTTGTTTTTATGTTCCACTCTAAAGACGATGTCCTTTCCCTGAATAACTCTAAATTTGACCTCATCTATCCATTGAACTTGAAATCAAAGAAACTACAGAAACATCTGTTTCTAACCTAGACTTGCACGCTACTCCAGTGTTTGTGCTTTTCATCAATTTTATTGATATAGGGTTGCAGCTGACAAAAAAGCTACTGAGCCAAGGGTTTCTAGGGGAAAGATAAGAGTCATCATTCCGGAAGTTTTTCGGTCGCCATTATGATTAGGTTGGCCAGTAAGAAATATCCTTTTCACAGATGACAAAGGATATCTTCAAATCCCTTCGTATACCGGTTGTGGCTAACATCGATTGTGACTATATTCCGGCTTTGTCTACTTAGTAACACCACGGGTGCCATTAGTGGAGCAGACGTTGCTTACCGTTTCGGAGCACCTGAACTTACCCTTGTTTTTGGAGGGTTCGTGCTACTCCTGCTTTAGTTTTCAGTTTAATGTTGTGTGCTCCGTGTTTGTCTTTCGTTTCATTTTGTTGGCCATGGTTTGTCTGTCTTTCGACTTAACGATATCTATCCCGCCTTTGGTATTTTCGAATTCCTTTTTAAAAGCTAGAAGAAATAAATCGTTAAAATAACGACATAAGATGTAATAGTTTTCACAAAATTATTAAGTCGAAGATTGAGTTTTTTGTAAAGGATTATGTCTCAGAAGTCTAGTAACGATTTCATTTAAGCTTATATCCTTTTTAATTTGATTCACTTCGATTGGTATAAATACCCGAAGCTTTATATTACCTTCACTTATTAATCAAACCAAAGTCAGTTATAATAAAATGTTACATATTTTGACATTTAGTATTATTTCCATCTGTTAAAGAATTGCAATCAAACGTCTTCTAAAAATAATTGATTGTTGGTTGTTTTACGTCCAGTGTCAAATATTGCATGCATATTCATGACAAGAAGAAGTTCAATATTTATCAAATTACCGAAAGTCGGTGTGGGGATGAACACAACCGGTGAACGGTCTTTGACTGACACTGGGCAATGAAAGGGTATGTTAAACGAAAATTTAACTTTTTGTAGCGACAGTAGCCTCCATTTTGGAAATCTACAAAAGGGATCTCTTACGTTCTTATATAATCCCTGTTAAAGTTGTACCCGTTAGTTCGAGTGGGATTATATGTACTATTTTAATTGAAATATTTGTATTTTGTCACAGGAAAATTACAAACATCGCACTGCGTTTCACCTGTAGCAAAGATCGGCTACCACGTCACTAATTGCTAATAAATATTCATGATAAGATCATGTGACGGTGCCTCATACAAACAAATCCAAAAAAATCAACTCAAGCATTTAAGATAATAAAGTTTTTTTCTGACGATGTTCCTGGGGCAATTATTGACATTGATAATATAGAAAAATACTCAAATGTCCAATTAAAAAAATGGTTAGAACGCAAAGCACTGAAGACCACGGGGAATCGGTCTGACCTCATTCAGAGCTGAGTTAAAGTTGAATTACGTCCATTTCCTATTGTCAACGACAACTTGAGATGTCACATGTTTTCATAAATTATCATAAGGTACACAGGAATATTTTTACTGGCAAACGATTGGTGATGGAACATTGAAGGCGTGACAACTATTTAAATGTGAACTTCGTTGAACTAGATACAAATTAAGGAAAAGATAATAATGTAAAACAAAGAAAACGTATAAACTTACTATCAACACTTATCTTACCAAATACGATAGATCTGTTATGATATAGCTTATACTATCGATTCATGAATTCAACAATTATGTTTTATTGTTAAATTCTGATTTTTAACAAGTATTTTATATAAAATAAACAAATGTTTATTAAAATTTGCAGACAAAATCAATTATTTTACCAAAATATTAATTTGTGATACATTAAAAATTATTTCAGGGTCAAAGATGCTGTACTTGGTGGAAAGCTGGAAGGGATTGACATTACAGTTGATGGTGGTAAGTGGTACAACTTGAAAGTTGCAGATAACACCACATCAGATCAAGTACTGCCAAGTGTACCACCAATTTAGGGTTGGAAGCCGTTTCCTTCCAGACCAGTCCCAAGTAATTTTAACTATTGACACATCTACCACTGCCTACCAGAAAATATAGTTCTGATTGGAGAATAGAGGAAAGCAGAATACACATATGATTTGGCACATATGGCATCGAAGCCCTAGACTAAAGGTTATCAATATGTAAAATGTTGCAAACAGGCAAGATGGATGCAACACAAGGTGGTTATTATTACACAAAAGTCAAAGTGGATGCATCAATGACAAATAATTAGCGAACCGTAAAAGTAACCTTTATCATGAGATTTTGACCCACGACCATCCAACTTGCAGCAATGTGATGGACACAAAATGAACGATCTATTTACTACCCATAAGTTTTCTGAGACAAGTCGTTGCAAATCAACAATGTGGCAAATCCATCTCGAATATAGATAAGACAATTATGAAACTACTGATGACCGTAAAGGTATACTTAGATTCCAAGTATGGACTTTTTTTTACAAATTTAAAATAGATGTGTAAAACCAGTGAGTCGGACATATTTATGGTTCCAGCCACTGAATCACAGTCAGGTTTAATTACATGGAAAGCGAACCGGTTGTTTAGAATAACTGGTTCAATGCAAATGGTTGACAGGCAAAAAAGTTGGGCAGTATGTTGAAAACTCCAATCATTGACCTTTATTTAAGGAAATTTTATAATTTTTTAGGCCAATCACTTTGGGATTTACATGGTTTCACTTCAGCTAGTCTGATCTATGGCATTAAAAATGAAGACACAGACTATGTCCAATATATGAGACAGAAGAGCCCATTGCTATGTGTAGAAAAAAAAACTGGATTCTGGGTTAACAATTTATGGCCATAGCTAAGATGTAGTCCTGGGCTGGGTTGTTCAAAATTTGGTTAACAGTTATCCACTGTATAAATCTCTTATCCACTGGATAAAATCGGTCGTTCAAAAATTAACCACTGGACAAATTAGTTTAACCATGGACAATATTTATTCATTTCATAGGATTCGGATAAAGTTAAATATGGCCGCTAGATTATTATTTGATGCAAGAAGACCATATAATGCACTTTTTGTACCGTGAAATCAATTCAGAACTATATAGTGAAGAAAAATTCAGATCCAGATACAGATTTACAAAAGAAAGTGTTGAGGTTTTAACCTATCTATTAGAAGAACAACCAGAAAGACCAACAAACAGAGGACATGCCATTTCCATGGATGTTCAAGTGAAAATTGCGTTGAGGTTTTACACTACAGGCAGTTTCCTTCAAGTTATTGATGACACGTTTGGATACAATAAGTCAACAGTATCTAGGGTTGTCCAAGATGTGATAGATCCTATATGTGTGAAAGGCAATGACTTCATTCGTTGGCCTACAAACGCTAATGAACGTCACATGATAATAAATGGGTTTTTTTAATATAAGTGGTTTCCTATGCATGGTAGGGGCAGTAGATGGCACTCATAATAGAATCCAGGCTCCCAAGGATAATGAGAATGCATTTGTAAACAGAAAAAAAATTACCATTCAATGATGTCCAAGGAATTTGCGATCATGAAGGTAAACAAATGGTTTTCTTTATTTTCAACATTGCAGAGCAGTAAAAATATGTTTGACGACCTCTGACAAGCCTAAAATAAATCATGTGAAGTCGACATTCAATCAGTCTGGATGTAGCTCATACAAACATTTAATTTGCAGATTTTCTTAAAATTTATAGTGCGACCATTCATAAAATTCACGTCCCGTTGACATCATCAATGAGGTAATGAGGCGCACCTGTGACATTTTTGAAACTGAAGTAGAATTATATTTATTTTCCAATTATGGACAAATTATTTAGGTTGAAATGCATATATGTAGACAGTTTACGCAATGATTTTTGGCATGAATAAACAAAAGAAAATTAATGCAAGATATAATATGATTAATTATATTTCTGTGGATTGTGACCGTGTTATAGGGGAGACAACTCAAACGATTATAAAAAATCCAAGGCTAACAGAGTTGTCTTTCTTTATACAACAAATAATATCTAACTTTGTTTATTTAAAAATACAATAGACATAGATTTGTCGTTAGTTTATTTGTCATATTTTTACTTTTATTTGTTTTTATTTGCCCACAGTTTAAACACAGTGATAATTTTTGAGACATTTCTACCAGGGCATTCTAACTAAAATATAAATATCATTTGTTTAAATAATGGGGAAATAAAAACCAACACATGTAAAATTATGATAATGTTATAGCATTTACGACTTTCTCCTTTCCATTTTTTAACATACTTGCTTAAATAATATTTTAAAAAGTGTTTGTTCCATGGCATTTTTCTCCGGTCTCAATCCCTTGATAAATTGTACATGGCATCTTATAATTTAAATTTGTTTATTTACTTTTGTTAAATAAATTCTCTAGTTGTTATATGCGTCATTAGATTTAATGCATTTCACCGCCCTCTCCCCAACTCAGTTAAATATTTTACAGTCCCTTATATTTATGTTTGAGTAATGATTGCTTTTATTTTTCTGTCCCCATTAACATAAAATTTGGTGATAATTGGGAATAATTTCCAATAAGGGAAATGTTTAAATCGTCCTTTCTGTTTAGAAAATAAATCCAATTTCAAAATGTTTCGGCCATAGGCCTTCATCAGTTTAATGCTACATATATTCAACTACAACTTGCTTCCATGATACACAATCAAACATTGCTTATATGTATATTTAGTAGCGACGTCGCAGCATTGTTACTGTCTCTAAATTGCATATTAAGTGAACTTGGCGTATATTTCTAAGTGAAACGTTTCGTAAATTTTAGTGTCAAAACTTTAGCGTACAACAGTCAGAAACAAATGGATAAGCAGCACAATTATAAATTTCTGTAATGAAAATTTTAGTAAATTGTAATATCAGTTATTTACTGAAAACAGAAATGAATAAATCTTTGTCGGGAAATTTAGGAAACAGTATAGTCAAGTGACCAGGAAGTTCATTGAACAGTTTCACCTTCCGAAATTCTGATATTGGTATTCATCTAAGCCATCATCATAGCGGATATGATATTGAAGGGCTACTCCTAGGAGACAGTGGCTATTGCTGTAAAGCCTACCTGATGACTACTTACTTTAGGCCATCAACAAGGTATATATATTGATACAAATGTAAGCTTGGATGCACTGCAGGCACACATATTAAAAGATTAAGGACATGTAAATTCATCTACGACCTGCGCTATATATTTCATCTATTATTCTCTCCCAGTGTTGTCTGATAATGTATGGTATCTGAGTTAATGAGCTGGCCTTTCAACACCACCAAACAACACTATTAGGAATTTTTTCCTGAAGGCAAAGTCTATTATACATTTTTAAAGAAACGTATAGTGCAATTGGTAAAAAGTTGGACGATATGAGTGTTTGGTCGCAATAAATAAAAGTATAAATACTTCGGTATATTTAGACTATGAGTACTCCTGTTTTTAATTGTTTTGGTTTATCTTTCTCTCAACTTATTCGGATTTAAATGCTACTGATGAGAGGTAACTCCTTGAAATATACATACAGTATCTTTGAAATGTTATTAGTAAACATTTTTATACCTCAATCTGTATTGTCTATATATTTTTTTTTATTTTGAAAAAATAGCTATTTTTTCAAAACTCTAAAAACTATTTACTTGCTATTAACTGGCAGCTCAGATTTTTCTCGTTCAATTACACAATGTAAACAGTGAAGGATATATTGGCAAAAATCATCAAAACCAACATTTTTAAATATACATGTAGTTAAAATGAAATATTGTAAAAATATATGATATTACCGAAAAACAACAATCAACAGCAAAACTTAATCAAAAGTTTAATGGTAAAATAAAACACTTATTTACTGGCTATGGGAATAATAGCAAGTTTATTGTCGCCCTCGACCACAACTATTTTCCTCAGCGGTGCCTCAGGAAATAATTGGCGTCTCCTGGGATAATTAACTTATTCCCATAGCCAGTAAATAAGTGAATATTAATTTTGTAATCTGTTGTAAATCATGTTTGTATGTATATCTGTATTATGTCTCGATGGACACGAAAATCTATGTTATTTCTTAATAGAAAGAAAAATATTTAGGTCATTCCTTAAATGTGTAAGATATGTGTAACAATAGATGTTGATATAGATGAGGGTAACGGTGGTGAAGCAGAAGATGGAGTTACAATCATAAATTTGATAACTGCAAATTACTTTTAATGAATAATTAATAATATATAACAGTCATAAAAAAAGAGATTATTGCTAATTCTCAATTTCTATTCCTTTCTTATTTTTTTAGATTTCAAGTTAAAGCAAAGCCTTTTCAAATTCTATTTTCCTGTTTCTTCCATTACTTTCCTCTTCTCTTGTAGAATAGTTGCTTTATCTAATTTTAGGAGTGACATCTGTAATTCTTGATACGTCTGTTTCTTTTTTGGTTGTTTCGATACAGCTGATTTTTTCTTTGGCACAGAAACAGGACCATAGGCTGGTTTTTCAACATTGACATTTAAACTCTCCCAAGACTATACAGATAACAATTATGTTTTAGATTTACGAGTACATGTATATATTTATCGTGGTTTGCACTTTTTCATTACTGATGCTTTTTGGTAAACCAATACCAATTATTCTGTTACTGTGAAATTTTGAAGAGATTCACAATAACATTCTAATAAGATACCAATTTTAGTGCACTGGATATGGATATTTCTTTCATGGAAACCTTGGAAACAGTGCTCAGCGTCGAATAGGTTGAAAATCCTGAACAATATTATAGCTGCAAATGAGACAAATTAAACAAAGCATCATCCGATCATATGTTTAAATGAGAGACATAAATTTTAGATGAATTTTAACCAATACTTACACAAGTTACAGTTGGTGTTGATAAATCATAGGTTGCTATTACTGATGAGAATTAGCTGGCTGGATACAAAGGATTCCAGGATTTAAAACCACTAACTCTATAGAATCATTCTCTGAAATTATAAGATGACGATCATGTTTATTTTATCTTGACTGCAGGAAAACAAGAGACAAATTGTGAAATTCAACCTTCCACCTCCCATGAATCAGATGTTGATCAATCTTAATACAATTTAAACAATCTTATAAGAGAGGATGGGTTATAATTGTTAGACCTAGTAAATGACTTTGAATAAAGTTTTGAACAACCCAGTCGTGATATATGTAATTCAACAACTAGCAAAGTCAAAATTAAACATTGAAAAAAAATATTTCATGGAATTTCATAATTTTCAACGACGACAGAAAAAAAAACATGGGAAAAAATAATATAGTAGGGCTCAAAGATTTGTTATCAACATTATATATAGACTAATAAGATCAATCAAGTTGATAAAATCTGATATCCATTTAAATAAATTGGGTATGTTCAATCCAGATTCAATTCCATTTTTTTATTTCACCACCAATTCGTTATTGTAATGTTCAAAAGCGTATATTTAACTTTTTGCGAGTTGTCACGTTTATTATATTATCGTTTACAAAGATCATGGAAGATCTAAATTTTTTTCCAGTTACTTGATATGTTAAATCGGCAGGTGCATCATCGTCCCAAAAACATTGCTTCCAAAACACGTTACTCTCTTAAACAAACAATTTTAAAAACAAATTAAGCAACTGTGTTAATTCTAAAACAAGTCATATGGATACCTTCTCATCTACATGTATTATGTCTGAAGAAGTACTTACAGAACTTTTGAAATTAAATATTCACAAATCGAGTGGGTTAGATCGAATCGGCCCAAAATTTAAAAAAAAAATCAGCTTCGGTTATATATGAATCTCTTGCACACATTTATGATTTAAGTCTATGTACAGGAAAATTCCCTTTAAAGCTTAAATTGGCAAGAGTGACCCCCCTTTGCAAATCAGGCGACAACACAGATATGAATAAATATAGACCTATTTCAGTGTTACCAAACCTATCTAAATTAATTTAAAAGTTTGTATATGCACAGATTTATGAATATCTAGTCAAATACAACATGATTCATGTAAAACAATCTGGCTTTAACTCCAAACATTCTTGTGTAACAGCTTTGTCAAATCTTGTAGATGAAATACTCAAAGATATGGATAACGGAAATTACACAGTGAGGTGTTTAATTTTTAGATTTTACAAAGGCTTTTGACATGGTTTACATGCTATTTTTCTATTTTAATTGAAAGCGTACAAATTCGACTATTTAGTTTTAAAATGGTTCAGTTCATATTTGTCTGAGAGATCTCAGAAAGCAGTTATGAGCAATTGGGAATCATCTGCTCAAAACATTCGATATGGTATACCACAGGGGACCTTTTCTTTTCTTTTTCTTTTATACATTAACGACCTTCCTCTTTACCTAGAACATAGTATGTCAGATTTATATGCTGATGAAACAACTGTTCATTGTTCCTCTTGCTTAGTTTCTGATATTGATTATAAATTGTAAGTTGATTTTAAAAAAAATGTTCTTGATTGGTGTAAAGATAACAATATGATTATTAAACTGTTTAATCAAAATTTTTGAGTATAGGTTCAAATCGACTCTGGTCCGAATGTTTTATTTGATAATAAGGAAATAGTTAAGTATGAGAAGTTACTTCGAATTACCATTGATGATTGTTTGTCATGGACTACGCAAATTACCAACTTAGCTTCTAAAATTTCGGTGGGATTACTTATATATTATAATGCATATATTTTACCGCTTTTTGATTACTGTTGTACAATATGGGGAGAAACCTTCAGTGCAAATATGGATAATTATATAAATTGCAAAAATTAACGGCAAGAATTATTCTCAATGCTACATATGATGTGTCTTCACTTGTATTATTTAAAAAGCTTGGTTGGTTAACTATTCAAAATAAATAGATTATCATAGAGGGGTTTTAATGTGTAAATGTGGCAATAACAATGCCCCCGAATATGTATGTAACTTGACAATCATCGGTCAGTTTTGTCTTCCTTTGGAATGTCAACTAAAAAGGAGGAATTCGATCTTCCTTTACTTCACTGGATTCCAAAGCTCCATAAGTGTCCTTACAAGCAACGTTACATTGCAGGGTCTGCCAATTGCTCCACAAAACCT
>JAULBM010303512.1:0-14614 GCA_032357055.1 Geukensia granosissima
GTTCTATGTTTGTCTTTCGTTTCATTTTGTTGGCCATGGTCTTGTCTGTCCTCGACATAACGATTTCTGTCTGCCCCATTGGTATCTTCGAATTCCCATTATAACCAAGCCTGCTAAAATTTAAAAGTTTGTCTCTTTCTTCTTAGAAACAAAAACCATTAAAGTTCGCATTATAGCTACCTATCTATACAACAGATCAGATTGCAGACCGGTCATTGATCTAATGAGTGATTCACGGTCTTAAATATACTCGTTTAAATGTTTAGTTGTTCTCTATATAAATAAAAAGTTCAATAATCTGAAATACATTTTTCAATTTGGGTGTTACAGAGAGGAATGGTGTCATGCCATCTTGTCCGTCAAACGTTCGCAAAACACCTCCCACATCCAAAGGACACACCTAGGAGGAGGTTTCGACTTTTGTGAAAAACAGAACAGCCAAGTAATACACATCAAATGGGGCTCTTACTTCCTTAAGAAAACCTAAAGGCCTTATTTTTTACCAACAAACGGTTATCATTGACGATATGCACTATGGAAGAATCACTACGACATACCCATGAACAGATCTTTAATAACATATAAAAGATTACATTAAAATTACCGAAAAAGTCATGTTACACAGTTATCATTTGCGACATTTGGCCTGATAAAGAGTGCTTATGTTGTCTTTGGTGAAAAAGTGACCCATTTGTCACTAAAACAGAAAAGTTTAAACAGCACGACTGAAAATGCCTTTTTATTATTTCATGACCGAGAGAAGTTCATAAAATAATTCATCTTATCGTTTGTGAAGATATGGCTGAAATACTATAGACATGGTGTTTAACATATACAAATTAATCAATCATATTTCAACTGTGTATTGAAATACATGTATCACTCAAAATAATTAAATTTTCAAAAAAATAAATATATAGCAAAATATGCTTTTCATTGTCCAAAAATAAACACGGACGTTAATGTGTTTTTTTTACCGCGAATGAAATACAAAAATATAAAATTAGTATAAAAATTGCGGCAAGTTGAGAAATAACATGTCATACTTCGCTGTCGAACTTTCAGGATATGACTTATTTTTGTCTGATATGTTTTGTCAGTTTTGTTCCATGGGAGACGATTTTAACCCACAATAATTAATGAAAATATTTCTAAATGGAAAAATTGTGTTGCAGTCATTGACACTAGTTTTAATTATACTGTGTCTCTTCATCGTAATGACAGTCATTATATCGTCCACAAATGAACAATTAATGTAAATATCCGATATACATAATTAAATTGTTAAGTACGTTTGACAGAACCTACGTTATTTTGAGCATACTGAAGAAGGAATTTGAAGGCGCATTTTATAGCCCTTTTCGAAAACTCATTTCCGTAAGGCCGTGTTTCCTTCTAAAGTTAAAATTTACCATTCTGATACAGCTTCCCGGTAGTATGATGAAAAGTTTCCACAGAAAACGTGCATCAACGTCTGTCGAGGGCAAAAAGTTAAAGCTTTTATGTTTAGTTTTTATAATATAAAATGTGGAGCGTAAATACATTAAGTACTTCTGGCAGTCCTAGAAAGCAAATGCTTTAAGATAAAGCACAGTGAAAAGTCGAGTTTTTCTCCTTGCTCATTCTAACGTCGATGTGATGCACTACCCACAAAAGGGAACAACTCTTGCAAAAACTCAATTTTAAACAACATTCAGAATTCCGGAAATAGGTTTTGGGAAAGGAATATTACCATGCGTAAGACAAAATTACTCTTGATGCTAGGCGATTCTTTATGAAGTTCACGATTGTAGATGCTGAACTTCTATGGAGATTCAGGTTTGAAAAACTGGTGATTCTATTCTATAAGTTTCGAGATTCCTAATTGATTCGTTGTGCTTGATGTAATACGGTTCTGATTTGTTTCAGCTTCTGGTGATACGATCTGTCACGATATAATCACCTGATCACATGCGTTCCGAAAAGATTCTTCAGATTGTTCCACGATTTGATTTTGATCTGATATGATCATCTCGATCTGATTTCCGATTTTACGTTTCGTCAATTACAAAATAATGCGCTGCGGTTCGATTGAATACGAATATGTTCGCGATGTCGTTCAGGAGGTGAAATGATTTGATCTACGTTTTAGACCAACGAAGCTTTATATAAAACCCTATCAGTAATTTTTTATTTACTTAATCATGATTTAAACTTCTATAGAGTGACTTCTACGATTTTGGCCCAAGATTGTTCTCGATCAAGCTGAATTGGTAGCGCAATGAGATGCGACATTTTATGCTTTGTAACTATGATATACGATCACATACAATGTAGTACGGCTACCGCCACTGACATTGAATGAAGTGAGATTATATTAATTAATTTACACATTTCTTGACATTGCACTTTCCGACGCGAGACAGTTAAAGTCTAATCATTTGAAGCTTCTGTGCACTATCCTTGTTTTATGAAGGCGTTCATGTAGTCCAAGCTAATTGTTTTCGCGTTATTTCTTTTGTTTTGTTTAATTCTTTGTGGATTACGCATTTAAGATCTCTTACAAAGACCTTCTACTCTTTGGAAGCGTTTGGTGTTAACTTATTTTGATGATTTGTTTGGCTTTACCTAAATCATAATCTCAGGATTTAAATTTGGTTCTGGCACTGACTTAGCATAAATGACGATCTAAACAATTATCTCCTGTAATCTAATCATATCTTTAGATTCTACTTCAGTATTTGTGTTTGAAAACAAATTAAAAGACATGGCTGAATAAAATTGTTGATATAATCTAAGCTTATCAGTAAATTAAAATTCGTATAATATTAAGTACAACATGTTGTAAACGGAAGACGGCACCGGAAGTCAATTAAACAAGTCTAGATTACTAAAGTTGAAATCAAATACATCCTATAAATCATATTTGTTAATTTTAAGATAATACCACATAATTCAAAACAAACAAAATATGTTAACGGTATGATTTGGTCCAGATGAATACAATAACAAATAATGGTCTTGACTTAATCTGACTTAACAATTGCTGTCTGCCAATTTCGTATCTTCGAATTCTTTTTTTGGAGATGCACTAGTAAACAGTTAATGCAGACAGCAATTTCTATGTAAAAATCTAACAATTCATATTTACTTCAACAAATTTGTATTCCGAAAATTGTTGATTGACTGATTGCTGCTCAGTGTTTAGCGAGGAATAAAACAGCCATATGAAGGATACGAACAAGCTAACAAACAAAAAATCCATATAGACTGTATACTAAAACATTAAGGGTTGAAAATTTGACTGCCACTGGAATGATGCGGATTGGGTAGGGTAGGACAAAGTTAGTCTTGCAACTGGCCGCCAGCTGACCACTCAAAACAACTGGTCTTAAACGTGCATAGAACGTTATTTAAATACGTAGTGTCTGTATCGTCTCAAATCGGACAGTTTTTGAATTTAAACATCTCCACAACCAAGGAAACTCGCCTTCAGGATGTAGAATTTTAGTGCTTATTCTTCTCTGGTAGTTCCTGTTCTAGGTGTATTTGAGCATTTATACATCCCGCCCAAACAACGATTCTACTTGCTGGCGGAGAAACCGGACGAGCCATTTCTATACCTCGACGATCGCCTTCAGTAGGAGAGTCAAAATGTAACATTTCGGATAAATAGTAACAATTAATTAGAATGTATTAATAAAACCTAACTGCAAATTAACTGTCACTGCATGATGTTTACCAGTTTTCAAAAAGATGAAAGAGGTAGTTGTGCCACGCTTTTGTTTGATTTCGCTCGGCACAATTAAGGAGACTTCTGATGTAAAAAAATCGTGATAATACTATTTACTTTAAATAAAAAAAAACATAACTATGAACAATTGAAGCAACAAATGTGTAGGCGAACACCTGACACGGACAATTCCAATGGAAGAATTGAAATAATTAATCAACATTTTTGAATGACTTTCTTTGCCTGCTTATGACTATAAAAAGCACAGGGAGTGTTTCAGTATGATATTATTGTTATAAAAGGTATGTTTAACGAGAAAATATGCAGTATACAATCCAGTAAAGATGTGGATTGTGGTTTTCTGACATATATTTCATATTATCCTGCAATTAAGCGTTTAATTATACGAATACGAGTGTACGAATATCGAAAAGTGATATTCGTAAAGTAGCATAATATTGTCTCCTGTTCTCCAAACACATTTTGAGCGAGCCGGAATATTCAATCTGGAAACCAGCTGACTGTTGTCTTCAAATACGTCCGCGGTTGTAAGAAATGTTGAAACGAGTCAACAGATTTTAGACTGAAAATCGACCATTTATTTGCCTTTTAAGAATTGCAGAATAAAAACAATACATGTTTATTGGCGGGAAAATATCAAATGCTAACGGGTAAAACAGCTCGGAGAAGCCTCGCGACATGTTATCCGTCTCTGAAGCTGCTCAAATAAATTCGATATTTTCGGCAATGTACATGTATTGTATATTTATTTAATTTAAATATGCATCTTCATCCTTCAGATTCCATCGAACCAAAACATCATTTTTACTTGTCGACTCTTTGATGGAAACAAATCTTTCGCTGTTTACGGCTTTAGCAAAGAAACAAAAATTCTTATCTTGTATTGTTAACTAAATGAAACCTTCGATATCATTCAAAAATGAATGTTATGTCTGAAATATAAAACTTGGCTTAAACAACAGTAATCTGCTCAATTCATTGCGAAACAATTCATGCATATTTAACAAGTGTTGAAATACATTTTTGACATGTTTTCCAAATCCATATAGCAAAGTGTGTTATGTACTGAAAATGTACCATGTTGAGTTACTTGTCAGTCAATCTGAAAAGTTTTAATTTTACTTCAGTACACTTTCAATGGATGGAAAAGTAAGTACAATGTTTGTTTACATTCATAAATCAAGTGTAGAATACCCAAACTTTTTCCTAGTAAATAAATAAAAAAAGGATTTCTTTAAAAATCGTTAGATAGTTTTCTTTTTTTTTTAATTCGGAGAAGATACGATATGAGTCATTGTTGAAGCCATTAGTTTAAGGGTAGAATAATTAATCGAATTATAACGATACAAGTACATCATTTAATATTTCCAGATTAAAACGGAAAACACAACTTCATAAATCGTATGTGTTTGTTTCTGCAAATAAAGCAGTCAATAATGTTGTAGTTGTCCGTGGAAAGTATCATACAGAGGTCCTCCGCAATGAAATTCATAATTCCAACACTTTCCAAAGTAATAACCTTGAAAAAACAACACATCGTTAATGATCTCAATGTTACCACCCAGTTAAAGGTTGCGTCTGACAATATGAAAGTTCCTGCCGATGTACTGGCTTCTTAAACTTTTCAAAACTCTATATAAATTTATGGTCATTTCTGCATTCAGTGAATGCAGTATTACTATTATCTCAATTCTATGAACTAATGCCCTTACTACTATTCAATCTTTCGTTGTTAGCTATTGTAATGAATGTTATGAAAATAAATCTATCAACTACTTTGGAGTGTTAAAAATCTCACCTGATGTTATAGACAAACTTAAGTCTGTCCAAGTACATATTTCTTCAAAAGACATTTAAGATTTTTCTACTCATTATACCACTTTATTACACAAGCTTATTAAGGAAAAGTTTCGTACTTATCAATTATTGGTCGTTCAAAATTTCTTGTTGTTCTTACATTTAAAAGAAAGACTATGGAATATACGTCAGAACAATCCACATCTTTCTGGGTTGTGCACAGCATAATTTCGCTTTAAGCTGTTGCCTTAGTTCACTACATTTCCATGGGGAACGAAGCAAGTTCTTAATAATTAGTGCCTTGCTATGATTCAATAACTATATTTTCTTTCTAGCGATAAATCTATAAGAAATATGATATTTGAACATTGTCTGACATGATTACAGCGGTCAAATTTCTACTTAATAATATTCATATACGATTTGGCAACATGGTAAATCGACAGATAGTTGACATACCAATGAACACAAACTGCGCTCCTCTCATTGCAGATTTACTTTATATTGTTTTGAATCACAGTTTATGGCAAAAATTCAAAAAGACGCTTCAAAACAGGACTTAGTGGACAAGTTCAACAATACTAATAGATATTTGGATGATTTATTAGCTTAAGATGATCCAGAGTTTCAAAAATTTGCAAGAAATTTATCCTAAAGAACTAACCTTAAATAAATCTTATATCAGTACTTCACTTTTACATTTGGATTTAGAAATTGGTTGTTTTTGCACTAACATTTATGATAAAATGGATGAGTTTCTTTTTCTTTTCATATAGTTAACTTTCCGTTTCTGAATGGGGACGTGCCTTTTTTTTTCTTCGTATGGGCTTTACTTTTTCACAAGTAGTTCGTTTTGGCGTTGTTTGCACCACAGTTTCTGATTTTAATAATTGCCATCAACATCTCACTTGTAAAATTTTGAAACAGTGATAGATATCACAAGCTTTCTCATATTCTTTAATCGTTAAAAAATTTCTTCTAAAATTCTATAATCGTTAAAAAAACTTTGTCAAATTCTTTAACCGTTAAACAAACTTTCTCAAATTTTTAACCGTTACAAAGATGTAATACAGAAATACGGCTGCAAATGTATAACATTGATACGACAAGAGATATCACATCCTATATAATATGGAAACATTACATATCAAGCATATATATTGAAAAGTGATCCATTGAATCTCACAGTTCCGTTTAATAAATTGTTATGATACCAAAATAGCATGTTGAAGGATCGTGCGATCCTGGAATCAGATAAAAGATATAAAACTGGTAATAGAAACTTATGTTTATATGTATACGTTCTACAGCTCTCAACTTACACTGTACATTATAAGGTTTATATCAACATCATGATTGATTGATTAGTGTTTTACGCCACGTCGGCAGTATTTCAGCCATATAGTGGCGATATCAACATCATGAAATAGTGTCGAAATGAAATCCGTCTCTGAAAAAATGAAGATGACTATTGAATAGCTTTCAGCCATAATGATACATCTTTTTTTTTAAAGTTCTACTCTAAATATCTAAGAGAAAGAAGAAATAGTCAACAAGTATTAAAACATTTTTTTTTGCCCGATGGCTTAGATAAAGCGAGATATTTTTATAGAATTACGGTAAATGCATGGAATTAATGAAATTTACACCCCCTGTTTTGGTATTTTAAAGTGCATATCACAATTCGTAGGGATAAACAACTCACAACCTTTAAGTTCTTTGGGCTTCATTGCATCTTTGAACGGATTACAAAATGTGTAAATCTAAGTTTTCACAACAAAGTATTTTAGGATCGTAAAAACAGCAAATGTCTAGAGAATTAGAATTAATGCACTTTACTACTAAAGAATGCAGCATAACCTACTTTCAAACAACGTCTTATTTCGATTTGCAAAGTTATAGGTAATGTTTTTTTAAGTTTTTCCTTATTAAAGAAATGTTGTCCATCCTTTAATTAATAAATGGCAATGGCAGATTTTTTTTAAAGAAGGCCGTCTTACAACCGATTCACAGAATGTGGTTAAAACGGTGTTGTGTTATTTTTTATTCTTTAAATCTTTAAATAAAGACAATAACATAAAAATTAAATGCAGAGAACTAATTACGCAAACTACAGACTGTATATCTCACACATACTTACTGGATGATATCTTTATATGCTGGCCATGATTGAAATATTTCATATACAAATGATAAAAGGGATGTATAAAAACATTTTCCCCTGCAAACTTTCCTTGGGCTTAGGTAATTGGTTTTTGAATTTTATTTATCACGTTTTTAAAATCTTTTTTACAAGAAAGTAAAGTAATTTTAACACATGCATGGCCATTTCATCAACTTTGAAAAGAATCAATTTTGTCTCATACAATTTTCAGTTAACAGTGAATTAATCACAGACGTAATTACAAACGGCACAGTCTTGTAAAAACTAAATGTGTTCACTGAATAAATTGGCAGGTTTTTCCTATTCCTTTGTCAAACATAGGTCATCAAAATAACTAATACGTTTCTTCCAGACAGGAAAATGTTTACAAAGTATATAAAAGGCTCCGAAAAAATGGATAAGGAAAAACAGGTCATGGCTGTCCATATGATTTTTTTTTTAATTCTGTATATGAAAAATGAAGAGGCCATCGAAGATTATATGTACTCAAACTAAACAATGCTGTATCGCTCAACTGACAAAACAAAACCAGATATGCAAAATACTTTAAAGATTTTTATATTAAAACAAAGGGTTCAATCTGTTGTATTCTTCTTTAAGTCATTTGACTAGCATTTCGAGCTACCTATTGTATATTTTAGGGGCCAAAAGATCATCAACGGTTACATAAACTCATTTAAATCAGCATATTACAATAATAAAAAAAACTTTAACACGGTAAGGAACCGAATTGGACAGCGAGAAGTACTTTGAAGGGGAGTGGGGATTGCTCTCGTTCCTATAAAAGTTGTATGCAGTTTGGTAAGCTATTGGTTTAATTGTGGTGGCCAAGTTAGTCGTTGAGTGAAGTCAACAAATATGACAGACTCCATCTGAGGACACCATTTCCTCTTTGTTTATTAACAAACTGTTTTGAAATAAACGTGACTCTAGAAACATTGCAATAAAGTACAATTACATTTAAAATCTAAATCTTGTGACACATGACGGAAATTGATTTTGAAATATTCTGCGCTTTTGCATTTCTTTTAACATTTATTTACAGAACACCAAAGTTTTTCTTCCTGTAATTGATATGGTCAAGATATTTTTACTTAGAAAGCGCTGTGGACAAGTGAATTACCTTGTGTCGGATGTTGAGGGTGGTATTCATAAAAGAGGTTTATTATTAACTCGGTTTAAACATAAACCAGGTTTACGTAAACCAGCGATCAACGCCTTATTTAGACCGTATTCAAGATTCCATTTAAACGCGGGTTTACGTAAACCAGGTTTAAATTTAACATGCGAAACTACAAGATTTGACTCCGTATATCCATGATGAGGTAATTCTGACGTCATATGAGAATATTCTGGCATACGAAGAAAGCAAAAGGGGTGAATAATGCATATAAAGAGAAATTGTATGTGGTAGCTTTGATAGATAAAAAAAAATAACATAGAAGACAAATCAACAGACGCGAATGTGCTTTCTAGAACAAATGAGGCTTGGCAGGCCGTGTTGTCTAATTTTAAAAAAGTCTTCCTACCTCAACTGTCCTTATACTGCTATTGGGCCGATTGAAGAATGTGGAAAAGAATTAAACTGACAGACAAAGCGGAAAAAAGAAATTTAAAAACACAAAAGGGGAACTGGTGGTGGTTCGTCACCTCCGGAAACAAATTTTGTAGCATCCTAATTACCATTACATAAGCTAGGCAGCATAAAATATATAAATGATAAATGATCACTATTTACCATTTCACATTTCACAAACTCTATTGCAAAGCAAAGAATTTGAAAAAATAGTTTGAAGGTTACATTTTCCAAAAGAGCTTACTTTGGGAGAGACCACTTGATTTTCATTAGGGGCATAGAATTTACCTTTGATCCTGTCTTTTTTCACAGTATGTTCGATCGCTCTTTGTCTAGATCTTTTTTTTTCAATATTCTGCAGGTATATTGCCATCCTGTTTATTTTTTATTACAAATTTGTACCTGCCCTTTTTAACCAAAAACTGCATTTTGTTAATTAATTTTAAGTTTCGGCCATGCCCTATCCAAATATCAAATGACTGCTCTTTAGTTGAAAATTGAAAAATATGGATGGGTGAATTTAATAGATAAGCTTGTGAATTAGTGCTTCAAAATTTATAACCGTTTATAAACCTGCCTCTCTGGAAGGTTAAATAAGAGCTGGTTCTTCTCGCGTTTTACAAATGTACCTTGGTTTCAATATAAACAATCTTTAAGTTAATGAATACGGTTTGAAATAAAATCAGGTTTATGCACTATTTAAATCTGGTTTAAATTTAAGCTTCTTTATGAATACAACCCTGAAAGTGTTTCTGTTTATACTTGAAACCAGTTTCTATTATTTTTTATCCTTGCGTATGCACGTTAAAACTACTAAATGAAGTTTGAATTTAAAAACTATGATGTGTCGACCCTTCCAATAGAGGTCTTTGATTTTAGGTTGAACTGTACTAAAATCGATGGGCTAAACGGTGAAGCCAAATGATTTTCAATATACTCAGTCGTTGAACCGTGTCTTAAATAAATATCGGTCTGACTCATTGGCACTCAATAGATGTACTTACATGTAATCAATTCGCTTAACACAATTAATTTCAATCACATTGCAGATGACTAGATATCAATGTAAACTGTTTTCTGCTGAAATTGGCACATCTTGCACCGTATCGCTTCATCCCTTGTGGCTGAGCAATATTGATGTGTTTGATAATTATGATATTTGCATAATTATTGAGGTATAATTAATTTCACTTAAACTCTCATCATACATTGTAAGTGCATTTAGTTTGATTTCAGGAACTGTGGTTATTTACGTGATATTTAAGATTTTAGGGCAAGAAAATAATAGTTCGGACGCCCCGTTTTTTACGTAACGTTCATATGCGATATATTATTATCATTATTAAACAAATTTGCGACATATAATGGTGGTCTTAATTAAACATGTTTAAGCATTGTCCTATAAATTAATGCAATTGCCAGGTAATTTACGTCAATTATTTTGTATGGCGAACGAAACTGAGACATTTTGCCTTTATTTATGATAGTTTTATCATGTGCAATAAATAGATCATTCAGTACTAATTGGAATTTCAAATAATTTAAGATGCATGATAGTCTGCTCAGTTAATGCCATCTACACCGGTTGTAAATTATCTACCAATGTTGTCATTGGGATAAAGCAGTTAAAGTCTTAAACTGGTATGATTATTAGAAAATAGAAAGACAATAATCACTTATCTTATAGTTTTGATTTTCTTGTCCAGAAATATAGCCTTTTCGTATTAGTTTAACTATAAAATAATACCATTTGTTTATAATGCTTCCAGGATTCACTCAGCTTACTTTCGACTCCTTCCCCATACTGTATACATGTATACATGATTGCATTATTCTGTCATTTGTAAGGTAACATTCAATAGCAGACACTACCAAATCAAGTGGACAACTATTTGAAAGATTCGGTTTTATCCCACTGCATGTATTAATGGCATGTTCCACAACAAAAGTCCTTTGAAGTGATCACTGCATTATTGTCAAAACTGATACTTAGGTATATTACTTCAAGAGTGAGAATATTCACTGCATCTAGAAGATTGAATTGTGCGATATGAATCTTGAGAAAACTAGTAAACACTTTTGAAATTAATTTTTGTACATCTAAAAAAGACAACTGTAATGATAATAATATTTTAGTATTATATGTGTGTAAAACGGTTATTTCATTTAATATTAATATATTATATAAAATAACCCATTTCAATGTCAATATCGTCTATGACCTTCGCCAGCCAAACAGCTAGGCTGTGTACAGTGTGCTTGGTAAGAAAGCTTCTGGTGTTGTTGCGTGCTCCTTAAACGATATCTTACAGTACACTGAAAGCCATACCTGATATTTTTGGCATCTTCATTCGTACCTTTCCAGGCTTTTTTGAAAAGGTAAAAAAATCTGCGATCCTGTCTCCCTTGTAAACAATGTAAGTGTGTGTGCCTCCTGTTTTTATAGGGCAAAAATAAGATGGTCTTTTATATTTAAAGACGAATAATAGCTTCAAACAAATTGCAGGTTTATATATAGCATGATCGAATTTATGAATTGTTCAAATGAAGTGTCTCGTAGATAATAAACAAATTCTTTATCATTCGAAATTCAACAAATACAGGACGGGTTTGATTAGTTGTTACGAACGCCTGCGAGAAATAGGCAAATTATGTCCGAATGGAGATACAAGTGCGAACCATGGTTTTCTTGTCTTATTTTTCTTATGCTATAATATTATCGTAAAAGTGATGGAAAATTTTTTATTTTGCCACATTGCTAGGTAAAAAGTGTTGACCACTCGAAAATAGGAGATTTAGCACGATTGTCCATGAGACAGGCATCCACCAAATAAAAGTTGAAATTTAACTTCTAAATGTCCCTTACGGTATCCAATAATGAACCGGTGTCCATACCATAACGGAAGCTGGGAAAAAAACCAAAATACATAATGCGAAACTATTCATAAAACACGACAATTGACCTTATCTATTGAAAATTTGGTGAACGAATAACAATAAATTACTATTTAAACAACAAAAACCACTGGACTCCTGGTTTGGACAGCCACATTAAGTATGTGTCGGGGGGAAACTAGTTTGTGAGTCCTCAACCCCTCCTAACTTGGGACAGTGGTATAAAAAAGAGCAATAGAAGAGGATAAAAAAATAAATAAATAAATTTAATTTACATTTGAGATTGATACTTAATACCAACAACAAATACTAGTAAATGTAAAACATGATTTAATTAAAGTATCGTCCTCGAAAGAGACTCGCAGTTGCTGTCTGCTAGTTCAAAACCAAAAGTCAACCGATCAAAAAACCAATTTTTCCTTAACTAAAGAATAAATGAAGACAAGTCCAATTGGGTTATGTGCTTAATTATCATTAGAAGTCAAAGAGATATTGGATTATACAAATGCCAATATATCAGAAAGGAAGTAGAAAATGTAATAATATAATAAATAGTTTAGTTCAGTATTAAGCTATTAACAAAAAAGTCAATATTAGTACCAATTAAAACCATATTAAAATATTTAACAATAATGCTGTGACGATAGCCTTTGGGTAAGTTTATTAAGATGAATTTTAAAACAATGCGGATTTAGTTTAAATTTACGATCTTCATTTACAACGATTCCATTAAAAGTAGGCTGTTTGTATGATTAATATTTAGATCTAGGTGTTCAATTGGCTCTATGGATTTTTCAGGTGATTATTTTTTTCATATTTTGAGCTTGTATTGTGGAGTTGTGATAAATTAGGGCTCAATGACAAAAACTTGTTTAACTGTTTCCTTTGTTATTTGATAGTAAAACCAGTTAGGAATCATTAGTGTATTTATAATGACAGTTCCAAATATATTGGGATGTAAATCTCCTATAGGAAGTGAAATATATTGCATTATCTGATAAAATTCTGTCAGAGCTCATAGGAAACTTAATGGTGAAAAGTGACGTTTCCCATGTACATTTAGTTTAATACTAAAGTTGTTGTTTCGGTTGTCATGATCTCCTGATGATTTCTGAACCGTGGATAACAGATTAGAATATACATTATAGCAGGAGATCAATTTATCCGAGTCTGGTACAAATGTTTAATTCAATTATCTCACTTCGTAAAGTTTATGACATATAAAATATCTTTTTATTATGCCTTGTTTATGTGGAACATTGCGATTGATATAAACAGTTGTGTGGCTACATTAAAATCTCAAACTCCCATTACTGTCAATAATAGGAACCAATAATCCATTGTTTCTGGTGTAATAAATTCTCAGAGGGTATTAAATAATAAAGCTGGTGGTCACGATAACGCTCAATTCTTGATTGATTATGCGTTTTTATTGAGACAGGCGTTATTTTGTTAAGAGTGTTTTTGTTATTACAGAAGTTACAGTCTTAAAAGTACATTTAGTGCAATAATTGTGGAAAATTGTCGAGATATTATAAGATCAGGTTACTATTTTTGTCCGCATTAAGTGCCAAACTACATGAAATGGTACTCCGAAGCTTGACTTTTCCAGTGATACTTAAATTAAAATGTGACACTTGTCTCATCCGGCATTAGTTAGTCTAGAGTGACACTTTTTCCTCTGGTATTACGTCACCTCCAGTATTAGTGCAGAGTGACAATTGTCTCCTTTAGAATCACTTAGCAAAAAGTGACACTTATCTCCCCAGTATTTATTAATACAGACTGACACCCAGTTTTAGTTAGACAGGGTGACTTTGCCTTCTTCAGTATTATTTAGTCCAATGCGACACATGCCTTCTCTAGTATAAGATAGTCCTGTTTGATCTCTGTCAGCTCCAATATTAGTTACTACAGAGCGACACTTGTCTTCTCCAATATAATAAGGAAAAGCGGTATGTGATATGTTTGTCTATTAAACAGCAATCCAAAACGTAAAAATCAAAAACTTCTACAGGTTGCTGTAAGGCCTCCAATAATTAATACATGCCCACGTTTTAAAGGCAAGCTGTAAAAGGCCCCCAAAATAAATGTGTAATATTCAAATGTTACAACAGCGACCAAACAAGTAAACAATGTAAAACGAGTAACACTGAAACATAAATACAACGATGTCAACTGAATCACAGGTTCCTGGTTTGGGACAGCCACATAAAGTATGTGACGGATTTAAACATGTTTGTGAGTACTCAACCCACCCCTGCCTAATCATGGAACACTGGTACCTTGTAGAACAAAACTATTTAAACGAACCTTTTAAACAAACTGCATTAGATTTAACTTTTAAAGTCGATACAAAGTAAGGAGACAATAACCAAGAAAACAAGGGACAAAAAGATGTACCGACCTACAAAAAGAACTTGTTCTTTCTGGTAGCTAGATCAGAATC
>JAULBM010303523.1:0-14614 GCA_032357055.1 Geukensia granosissima
CTATCAATAATAAAACGTAAAATTTCAAAAAAAGTTGAGGGCCCTTCAGTCTTTTCATGAGCAATTGGAACATTTATACGACTACAGACATTTGAAAACGCAGACATTAAGCGTTTGTATTCACCGGTACCCTCTTTTCCGACAAATAAAAAATCATCAAGGTAATGGATAATGTTTTCTGAAAAGCTTTCTGTTTTACAGCCAATACAATGAAAGTTAAAAACCTGTCAAAATAAGCACAGGTTTATATCCATTGTCCAGACATAAGTACTTCCTTTATGTATATCTGAAATAAACAAAATTATTGACAAACAACCTAACAATTCATCCGTACAAAAATCAACATCATTAACGTCTGGAAAACGGATTTGGACGTCTTATATTAACGTTATTTGTCTGAATCCACGGTCTTGGGGCACTTCCTCTCATCTGATTTGCTTGGAAATTTGGGGTGAGAATCCATACCCCAAAATTTAGTACAGTTCATTACAGGGTGTAATAACGAGCATTGCATACATGAATGTCAGTAAAAACAGTTTTGCCTCTGACAATGACCTTTAAAGTTGTAGTCGTAAAAAGGAAACCTAGAAAATTTTGTTTGATTGGCGAACAGCTTTTGCGATAAATCGAAGCCAAAGTTCAGTATCAATACTTGATCAACATTTAGTAGGGTTGCGTGAAACCCGCAGTCTAAACTGCTGATCGTAATTTTAAATTTTTCAACAGAGCAATCTCCAGATACATTTCTAATAATTAAAAAATACTTCAATAAATCAGCCGCTATGTTTGGCTGATTTTCTCTCACCACTTGAATGTATGTGATAAATACCTCCGACCACAGTTTTATGCTATTAATGGATTTAACGTTTTCGTCTTCGTTTAAACCACAGCTTACCATCAACTACTTGCAATGTTTTGCTTTGATTTTCTTGTCTATTAAGAACCAAATTTTGTCTCTACAGCAACGACAAGTCAAAACACTCAAAATTGCAAAGTTTTTCCTTTAGGGGCTTAGAAATGAAAATATCATATTCATTGCTCGAACAAGGAACAAAAAGAGAATCATTCGTGTTAACATTAAGCCTAGTTTCCATTTATGTACTAATCTCACCTAAGTTTGGCTGTGCAATTATGTGTACTTGTGCAGCCACTGCTTGGAACGGTAGAGCCTCTTGCTGTGGAGCAGGTAAAATTTGTTGTCCGTGTTGAACACCGGCAGGCTCGGGGGTTGTATTACTGAACTTTCGTTAATTTGTACTTGAGGCTGGTAAGGGGCTTCATTCCTTCTCCCTCTCTTTTGACGGGAAACCGTTTCCTGTAACGGCTGTGCTGGTGGCGCTGGCTTCATCCGGTTCCATCGCTGTTCTTTCATGTATGGATGTCGAATATCAGGACGTCGACCTCGACCTCTGGGCATGACTGGGCATGATAAATTATCCTAAATTATTTCAACAGCATAATACTGCGGATAAAAAAGATCGATAAAGTTAAACAGTGTGTAAAACACAGCTTAGTGTAGCAGTCTGGTACAAAGTATATCATAGCAACATATATGTCAAAATATCTTATATTTAACGACTAAAATTAGTATTTACCTTAGTGAGTTCTGTAATGAATCCATTATTGTTGCAATAATTAACATATCGTATCCATTGCTTATTTTAATGAGAATACCAACTTCACGAATGACAATACACATCAACAAAATAATGCGTGAAATTAAATATACATAAACTATTCAGCTTGGTGTGTCTGGTTTTTGAATTATCATAAAACAATTTAAGAAACCAACAAAAAATTTTCTGTAGAAACTGAATGCTTCAGTTTTAAAACTAAATTAGAATTTATTTTGTGTATTACTGACTTAAGACAAAAAGATTCTATTCTTTTAGACAAAAAAATACAAATACTTTTTTTTTTATTTGGCGACCACGTTGTCCACCACGTTAATCACCTATCAAAATGTCGACTTTGTGCAAGTGTTTGGCGGCAAATAAGTAAGATTTTAAATTGCACGAACTTAAGTAACCTGGCCGTTTACGATGTTGAAGAAAATAAATACGCGCGTGTCAAGCACAAGTTAAAATAAGTTTCAATCAATAGAAAAAAAAATTATTTCATTTGAAATCAAATTGTATTATTGTTATTTATGGGAGCTCAGGGTGTAAAATGTTCATGGCTTCACAGAACAAATTTTGTTATAACATGAAATAATAAATTGATATACAAGTATGTCATTTGTTTTTTATTACATTTTTCTTTTTTATTGAGGGGCTAAATTTTGAAACTAATTCTAATCGTATATCTACATATATCTTTTATATTACCAGATTCTTTTTTTTAAAAGTCTCTTAATTTCTGCATTGTTTTTCCTTCTTTTTGTATTTTCTACAAGAATTTCATCTCCCCGTCCTTACCTACTTTTTCTTTATGTTCGAATCTAGTATTATTTAATGTTTAGTGTTTTTGCAAGATTAATATCTATGCATGAAGGTGAGTTGTGTGGCACATAACATTTGTTTGTACGACTTGCCATTAAATCAACCATAAGGAGAAATATGATCAGTATCGCGTGACATACACATTCTTTCAATCGAATTATCTTCCGTGATTTAAATAATTATACAAGCTATTTTTATTTTTCCTTTTAGATACCTCTTGAAAGTTACTTTGTATATATAAATAATTTCCGGGGATTTCCTGCAAAACAATGTGTATGATGTTTTTCAAAGAAAATATCAAATACCCTTAGTGAGTGCTTGCTAAAACTGATTACAATAAAGTACGTTTTTGACTTTATTTGGGAGAAAATCGGTAATTTTATGATTAATGAATTATGATTAATTAATGAAACCTTTTACATTAAACTTTGAAACAGTGGTGACATCCTACAAAAATGTAGCTTGGGCTAGTAACGATTAATCCCACTGCAACAAGCCCTATCAAATTTTTGTTTACGCGGGAGATAAAAGAATATTCGTTTTATCATTATCAGATAAAATAAACGTAAATCTCACTTAAATTTTACTGCATTAATACAAATTTTAGAATAAACTATTAAAGAAATATGGAAAATTTAGGTATGCTATATATACATTTCAAGAAATAACCTATCATCAGTAGCATAAGAACCGAAACGAAAGAAGTCAAAGATTCAAATATAGCGAACATTGAATAAACCACGCAGTAGAAAAAATTGATTTTTATTTCAATTTGGTGCAAATAACGTCTGCAGTTTTGTCACGTTGCAGGTATTTGTTTTGTGACATGAAATGGTTCAGATGAATGCAAGAATAAATTAAATTGCATTTTATTTAAAATTATTTATTTTTTCTACAGTTCCGTATGTAATAAAGGGCGTATCTGGTCAACGAAAAGATAGCTCAGTGCAGCGGTTATGTGCTGAGGTACATTTGGAGCTTGCCTTTACATTTGAACAAATGAAACGGAACTGTCATGGTCATATGCGGACAAATAGTGCCATAATTTAGTAGTAGATGCATTTCAAGGTCAAAGTTGCACTTTTGAGCAATTTGTCATATTTTAGGTTTTTTTGTTTTTATATTTTTTTTAATTTTCTTATACAATACTATAGTTTTGAATTTGACAACATTTCAATGTCAACAACACTCAGACGACATCGTCAACATAACTCTAATTGGATTGGTGTTTAAATTGTCAAAGCAATGCCGACAACACAATAACGATATTGCCTAAATTGTTATGTTCTTCGTTGGCTGAATAAAGTAATTTGTTTCTTTTTGTATTAGGTTTCATATGAACTTAAGTCTCTAAATTATATTTCGATACAAATCTTTTTTAAATTACAAGCTTGATTGTAGTCAAAAACATTTGTAATTAAAGATGCGCATTTCATTTGGAAAAAGAAATTTTAACATCAGGATAACGAAAATTTACTATTTGCATAGTTTTTAGAATTAATTTAAAAATCAGTTTGTTAGCTTTAACTCACTTGCACTTTTATACTAAGTATATTTATATTGATTTAAACCGAGTAAAGGACCGAGTTGACAGGAGTTGGAAATGGGGAAAAAAAAAACAGGACAGAAAAGAAATAAAATAAAAAATTCTTTTGATAAATATCTGTTCATTTTAATTTCGTAAAAACACACTTTGTAATACAAATATATCTCTGGTCGATAAATGGTTTTCATACATCATAAATCAAGCTAAAGAATTTCAAATGTGTAGTTATGATGGTATGTTTGTCTTTTCTCTAGTAAAGGGTAAAGAAAACACATATGGCAAGCAAAGCTGACTTCTGACAACAAAAAGTTATGACATGATTTAGTGCAAAAAATGAATATTTCAGCCTAGGATTCTTCCCTAGTTACAAAGTATAATGCATTGATTGTTGGGTTTTCAGCATATTGCACTTAGAAGTGGTATACCAATAATAAAATTTCTCACTAATTGGTAAAAAAATGCAATATTTAACTTTGTTTATGACTTTGAAATGTACTGGCAATCTGTATTAAACTTGAATTTTCAAAATAATGGGTATGTTTGTTATTTAAATTTCATGTGTAAATATTGATGAAACAAGAATGTGGCGAATACTTATTTTCAATGAAACCTTATACTTTTAAGGCTAATAACCCTTCAGAATACACACACACACACACGCACAAACTGGTTGCGTTTTCATGACTATAGTAATGATCGATGGGTCCGTGGATGCGTTTTGCATCATTTTGTTGAGGAAAGACCGTAGTTTATTTTTTTCAACAATTTCAGTGGTCATAAAGTATTTGTAATGCAGTTAGTATAGAAAATAACGCAATAAGTGCATTTTTCATGCGACAAAAGGTATCGTTTAAAGACATACAATAAAATAATTAATATTTTATTTATTTGAAATCTCGAAATTCATTTTTAATCACCATTTTTCTTTTTTCAGCTACACGTAAATCGTCATTAGCTTTAGATGTGTGTAAAACGTTGTACATACTTCACTCTGGTTCCTTAGCGTTAAACTTAACTTGTTCATCGGTCATTCATCCAGAGGAAAATTTGTTGTATTCCGCGTTAATCAAACATCGGTAGACAGCCTTCAGTAAACAAATATATAGGATTTCAAAAAACACTTGTTGGCATCGTTATGAAGAATGTAACATTTCTTCATGCTCTTGTTCTACAAACAAATTTCTTTCCTAATACATACGGGACATATTAATTTCACAGCGAACTTCTCTTGTGAAATGAAATTTAGAGATTCTTTGGATCGCGTATCATTTTCATACAAGCTAAGGTAGTTTACGACTGTCCTTCAGGCATGGTTAAAACGTGTAACAGTTATACCGAGGAAACACCCCTTAAGGGAACAGCAATGCAAGCTAATGAGAAGAAAAGTACAGTAAAAGGTAGATATAAACTTGTTTAGAAATATGCATATCTGGTTGCATCTGTTGATCAGGTAATCTATTACAAAATTTTAAATAATATGTAATAATCTTTTTTAACCATTTTGATGACTGGAAGCTCGCAGAATGCAATTAAAAATATACTGACAAATAGAAAGTAAAAACATCAGAATCTTTTACATATCCAAAGCTATATTAAACAGTACCAAGAATATATGATAGAGGCCTTACAATGGGAGGAAGAAAACTTTATCTAGACTTTCGTTTATCTTCGTTTGGGAAATTTGTATAAGAAATACAATCATATTTTTCGAAGAACCTTAAAGCCGAAACATTCCGCTAATTTTCATTTACAAATAAAAACAAGTTAATATCGCAAATTTTGAAGCATAAGAGCAACATGCTGGAAGGAAATTTAAAAACATTTTTTTCTACTTTTCGTCGAGTAATAATTACGGGGCATTTTCTATAAAGATGTTTATGACGTCCATCCTAATTTGTTCTAGGCAGCCAACTGATAATCAATATCATAAATTACCGATTTATGATTTTTAAATGATGAAAATTAAAAATAAAATTGAGTGCTTTATTTACTACATTGAATCTTTGACTTCCTATATGTTTCTGTTCTAATGCAATTGTTACTCCTTGAAATGTTCATATCTTAGGTAGTTTACGACGGTATTTCAGACATGGTTATAGCGACAAATCTCCCCTTTAGAGAACAACAATTCAAGGTTATGAGTAAGTTTATATCTAGTTTTAGATATAAACTTACTCACTAGTTAAAAAAACGTTCAAATAGGTTTTGGTACTTTCCTACTATATTTCAAGTAGATCTATAATTACCAGCCAATGAGACCGATTTTAATTTCATTAAATTATCATCCCTTGTGCGAATATTTAGCTTAAGCATTTAAAATTTGTCGACTCTAAACTTAAGAAGATTAGTTATTTAATCAGATATTGACAGATTGTACATTATTTTTACTTATATTAGGAAATGAAACAATTGTGATAAATGTTAATTTTTCCTCGATGGTTTTATAAGAAATGCCCATAGAATTCTCATTTTGTTGTTCGTGGAAACCTCGTGGATTCATTTTTAGTATTTGAATAGTCCGTTAATTCTTTATTCTTGCTTTAAAATTGTGTCTTACGTATATCTTCTTTATGTTAAAAAAGGATTCCAGGAAAAAGCTGTTAATCAGGCATTAGCATTGGGAATGTTTTACCGTCCATATTTTTACCTGCTTGTTTTGTTCTTTTAAGTTTTTCTGTATCTTATTGATGACATTTAATCATGATTAAGCGTCCTGGTTATTTAGAAATATCAATATTTTGTATTTTCTTGGGATGAAACTTGGAAGCATGTTCAAAAATATAATTTTTTTTGTGTACTGCAGGAAGATATAAAGAAAATGGAGTAAAATCCTGGAAATATCATACGAAGAAAAATAAAGAACAGGATAAGCAACATTTTGAAAGGCGATTAAATACGATACCAGCGTACTGACAAATTGTATTTGTTTCAAGCATCGAACATTAACCTGCTTGTTTTATATTGCGGTATTGTCTGAACTTTATTTTATTTTGAAGCTTCATTTTTTTCATCGAAATTAGCGTGTGAAGATTTTGATTATTGATTACTTAAAATGACAGTAAGTGTATTTCTGTATGAAATTTTCAAGTCGCGTCATGGCGTTTTTTGGGAAGAAAACTGCGAAAATCTAAGGTAACTGACGTTACAACATCGCGGCTAAACACCCGCCCAGCCCATTGCATCTGACTCAGGATCAGTAAATGTGGCATGTAACCCTGACAATGCTGTTGAGGATTTATGTTAGATGTAAAAGAGTTACATGTAGAAGCTCTGTAAAAAAAGAATTGCGCGAACAACAACGACAGATCTATAGTTAGGTTGGGTAAATAGGGTAACTTTGATACTCGTACAAACAAATGCAACCCTTTGTCTAGCTGAACACTAAAAGGGATCCTCAAAACGGCGTTGTTGACATTTTTGGTTGTGATAGGTTATCAATTCTTACCCTAAATTAGCCTTTCTTTAACCTAATGGCGCAAATCTAGGTATCTACTGCCAACCCGAGGACGATCAACAAATTTTCAGGGTCATTTCAAATTGAAATGGGACTTTGCGATAGCTAGATAAGAACTATAAGAAAGTGAGATAAAATGCGCTTACTTAAATTTCTCGCTGTAATTCACTTTCTGAAACTTTCGATAAAGTACTTAAAAACAATGAACTAAAATAAACGATCTACGTTATAAACAGGTAGTTCATCGACACCATAATGTTTTGAAGTGAAAGTCTGAAATAAATATAAAAAATATACCTCTCTTCTCTTTTTGTACAAGCTAACACAGTTTAAATATTGATTTTCATGAAAAAATTAATAATGTATAATACTGTTTAAAAGTTAATATTTGAAGCATTGTTTTGGTAGAGGGAAATAACAGGAGAAGGTAAAAAAAGCACCTTAACTGAAGGATAAATGTTTTCATTTTCAAGCAAAAATGTTATGACATTCGAGTGTTGACAGAAAGATCTGGAATCTTCAGAAAAAATTGATTATCTTTTAATTTATAGATTGAAAAACTAAGTATATTTCTTTCATGACAGGGGAAATGGCCATATGTTGGGGAATAGATTTACCTGTAAGGTATATATGGCCACAATCATTGTAGTAATACACTTTAATGCAAAACGAAATAGAGCCAGTTGTGAAATGAGAAATATCATAAGATGATGCTAAAATCAGGCACCAGTCCGGATAAAGAAAATTAAGACGCGAATAAATTAAGAACAATCAAATAATTCAACAAAAGAAAACAAAATATTTATTGTCAACAATGAGCTGAACAATTAAAGTTAACTACAAGGAAAAAATAATTGTTGTTATCATTTGATACAACATGAACTTTTTTTAAAACTTATTACACCCACAAAACACACTGCTGAAGTTGATTTTATATATTGACCAATTGTCTAAAGTACATTTAAACCATGTCGATAAAAAACGATTAGTGAAAAAATATTTAAGAAAAAAATTTTTCATGTTATATGGAAACGATTTTATACAATAAAAAGATAATTTTTATTTGTGAAATAACTTTTCATGCAAACATAACTGCATGAAGAAGCGACAGGAACGTTCTGACATGTATACTATGCACAGTTCTAGAGAAAGCGAAATAAAAGGTCAGACAAAAGAGAAAGCAGACAGGCACAGAAATCTTGACAACGAGAACTTTTCATAATAAACATATAAAACTAAAAAAAACATAGAACTATGAAATATGCGGATCCTACCAAAACAACTGGTGTGAACTTAGGTAGTCTGAAAGGTTCCTGCCGCCTAAAATACATACGCCGCATTGTCCATTTTCCAATCTGGTATAAGTCAATTAGGGGTAAAGGGAAGGTCTCTTGGGACCATATCATCCAGGCGGAGAAAGCGATTTACTCAGCACCTTCACATGTAAAGGTCAGTCTTTCCCTCTGAAACCTGTATTACATACCGGCCGACAAGATTTTGGTGTCCACCGCAAGATTTCTTGAGTCATGACTTTAGTCTGCTCTATATTGATCTGAAATGCCTCGGTCTAATTGTATTAAAATCAAGACTAGTTTGACAACAGCAAATGTAACATTAAGATGAATTATTATGTTGAAATCAGGTATATCAGTACGAGAGATAATAAAATTTGGAATGTGATTTCAATTACCGGCATTGAAAGAATTTGGTCGCATCCAATCTGAAAATAATTTTGTTTGTACTTGATATATATTTTTGGTCATAAATTTGGAATATTTTTTTTCGACCTAACAATAGAAATAGGTATGGCTAGACCTTATCAACGCGGCATAGATAAGGAACCGCCCGGTGCTTTTCCGGCCGTTCGTCTCTAAAACGTCGGTTTTTAGTCGAATCCTATTTCAGACGTTTTCTTGCCCTTTGATTGGTTATTAGCGTTAGACGTAGAAACGCAATTCAAAAAAGTACGTTAGAGTTTGTTCCTTGAAAGCAGAATAAAGACATTTTCTCGGATTCGCTACTTTTCATTCGTGTCTTGGTCAACACAGGAGGATTTTTTACGAGATCAGCGTCATATTGATTCTTTAGAAAATGTAAACAAAGTCGGTCGGAACAACGGGTACACGAGACACATGTTGAATCAACTTTGATTCTTAGACAATATTCTCGATAGAATTTGGGCAAATAACCCAGAATTAACAAGTTGTACAATCTAAAGGTATGTGTATGTGTAAAGATTACTTGCTTACTTGAACGTTGTGGTTGTAAAAGTGGTTTCTAACTGAAGTCTGAATGTACTTACATCATTTCAAAAATTGTTTAGAACTAGCAAGACTTAAAAGGTAAATCACAAATTCAATTGAAATTGAAAACTGGTTACCCCTTTCTCATGTTTTTACCCTTTTTATTACCACACAGGCAATTATTTACATTCTATATGACATGCAATCCATGCTGAATATTTCATTGTATTTTACACTTTCCATTTACGAAGCAACTCTGTTGTAATTTTAAAGAATTGAAGAATTCAAAACTACAATATGTATAAGAATACGTATGTTTGTTTGTTGTAGAGTATATAAATGATTCAAATATAAATTAAAAAAATTGTAATTTATATTTGAATCAGCTTCTTCTTAAGATGTGATTGATACCTAGTTATTTTGATTTGTTGGCTTGTTTTCATATTTATGAATAAAGTCATACAACGTTAATATTTTACAAATTTTCTTTTAAATCTTATATTATGTGATTTTCTATGGGTCACATTTTACGAACTATACACAAGTAATAATATATGGGATAAAATTATTGACAAAAGAGACTACACACACAATTCTTTTTCTTTATAAAAAACGACCATTTCTCCTTCATCCAACGGTTGTTATACGTTGATTTATATCCTTTGATAGTTTATACTGATTTAAATACAAGGACGTTTCAAATTTTACTACGTTTTGTTCGAGTGTTGTTTTAGTGCTTTTCGGCAAATTATCTCCCGTTGACGTCACTTGTTCGTTTTTAATGGCAGTAGCCATTTGTATGTTTCGTTGCTTGTCACCTTTGATCAAAAAGGGCATGCTAAGGTCAAAATGTATTTCTCGAAACCGATAATGAACCGGAAAGTACTACAGATTTTGAAAACTGGTGTGACTTTTCCTAATTGTTAACCAGAAAAGAAAACGAATTGATTTTTCTCCAAGGCCATGCATAATTTGACAAATTAGACTGTATTTTAGAAATAATTATGTGCAAAAAAGAAATCTATCGAAAGTCATAGCACTTTTATAACAGAAAATGGCGGGTTCTTTTAAATGGACATTGATTTAAAAAACTGTAATACCGTATGCCCTTGTGTTTTTAGATTTTATGTTAAGGCCTTGAGCACCGATTGTAACGTCACGAGTCCTTCAGTTGACCCATTCTATTTTTATCGAGTAACGAAAGTCGCATGTGGAAGGTCTGAACATCACTTAAGTGTAAACTATAAATCGTTGAAAAAAAAGGAATATGACGACTTTTAATGTCTCGAAAAATGCAATATATTTTAGGCCGATTTTCATATGGAATGTCCTCAACATAGCTGCGAAGCAAATTTTTTATATGGAAATGGCAGTTATTGCTTGCAGGATGATATTAGAGGATTGTTAAATAATTACATTAGATGTAATAAAAACATTTGAAAAGATTTTATCCGGAATATAGAATTAGAATTTATTTACAAAAAGTTTGTTTCAGAACTCATAAAACTAGCCATCGACAAAATATTCAGTCTAACAATTTTATAGCTTGAAGTTAAAAACTGAGATTTGTATTAAAATTTTGGGAATTCTGGCTCATTATTGTTGCTTGCAACTCTCCAAAGTTGAATTTATGACCAAGTCCACGCAGCATTCTTCCTTCATTTGCCTAAACAGTGATTTATGATTAATTCTGTATAAAGAAAGATTATTAGCAGTGTTTCAAACCGACAAGTATGGACATTTTGGCGTTTTTATACTGACTTAAAGGGTCGAATTGCTTTAAAGCAAATATGTGGAACATTAAAGTATATTCGAAATACAATGAAATATCACTCTATGACACATTGATCTCATTCAAAATAAAATTTACAAACAAGAAGTAGTCACTTAAAATCTAAGAATTATGATGAAACATTTCTACAAGTAAGGCCGAAGTTGTGTTTTTCTTGGTTTTGCGTCGGAGTGCGTGTAGGTTTAAGCCTTTTTATGTCAAAAAAACCTAACAAAGAAAATAATTTGTATACATTGTAGTATTAAGAATTATCCTAAAAGCCCCCAAAATATATCACTATTGTTGATAACCTTATGTAGATATAACGGCCTCAGATATATGTAGGCAATAAAAGCTGCATAAATTCAATATGTAAGCAACCAAAACTGTTCGCATGTTGTGTTAGTGTGTTTTTCGTGCAGACTGGCGAGTAGGTTATGAAAATTTGACCTGACGCAAAACAAATAAAAAACAGACAAGGGCTGACACCGGAAATGCATGCTTCCTTCCACAATTCACAATTGATGCATTGGTCTTTATCCATTAAATGAAAATATGGCAAGACTATAAACAAATTTTGACATGAATTTCATTTTTAAGAATGATTTACAAATTAGCGATTGTTTTTATTATATTTGTCAAATTCGTGATTGCCTTTTTCATACAGAGCATTCTTCGGAGAAAAGAGAAGAAAATGTCTCAATCTCATTGTTTAAATGTCCGCATTATAGATGACGTTCCATTACTAAATTTAATTTAGTGACTATGTTGACCACACCTTTACCATTGAATTTGAACTAAAATAACAGAAAGGTCGTCCTCTTACTAAGACTTATTTCTAAAAATTGACAGTAAGGGTGAGAAAAGAACAAAACTTTACGAAAAGACATGACTTTGATTTTCCGTTCGTGTGTAGCAACATTCCGACCGACCGTAGATACAAGTTTATGTTCCACAATTGACACACTACGCCAAGGCTTGTGTAACCTGTCGGGACATTTGTGATAGAGGGTTGTTGACAAAGAGCTCCTGACCCAATGCTTTTTCGTGGAAAGATTAAAGTCATCAATCTTAAAATTTTTAGGCCGCCACCATAATTTGGTTAGCCGATACCAACATGACCAATTATCTACTTCACAAATGAATATAGAACCCTTCCCACGGTCGTCACTACAAATATAAAAATAGGAGATGTGGCATGATTGAAAACTGTTCCTATACCGATTGTGACTAACATTTATTGTGACTAAACAGTGGCTTTGAATACTAAGAACCACGAAAGGTAACAATAGTGGAGCAGAAGTTGCTTACCCTCCCGAAGCTTCTGACACATCCTAGTTTTAAGGATCTTGTTACTCCAAATTTTGTTTTCATTATAGTGTTTTTGTAGTATGTTTGTTTTTCGTTCCCTTTTGTTTACCACGGTCTTGTATCTCTTCCGACTTAACGATTTTCTGTTTGTCATTTTGTTATCTCGGAATTCTTTTTTTCAATAACATTTGAAATATAGATGAATAAATATGGAAATTGGCCGGTCTTCAAATGGTTTATGTCATTTTTGTAAAAATCAAACCGAATCTTTGACACAGCTTTTTTACAATGTTTTTTTTTTTTTTTTTTTTTTTTCATTATTTAGATATTTTCATCGATATTCCTATATATGAAAAATTACAATTTGCTCGCTCACTTCTAAAAAAAGCAAAATGAAAGGAAAAACACTTTAACCTGTTGTGTTCGCATCAGATTTTGAGGTTGCGGTCCAACATTTTGCCACTGTAAGAAAAAAATTAAAATTAAAAATTTCGCTCGGTCGCGCATATCTTTTTTACTAAAAATCCAAAGAACTAGAAATAAATTTGGAGTGGTCTTATGGGATAAAATAAAACGGCTAACATCCGAAAATCTAGTAAACTTTGCTAAAAGCGAATTAAATTTGTTACTTCAAAGTATATTAGCCGAGAAAGCGAGTAGTGCAGATTATATCAATGAAATGAGGCAAATCCCTCACCCAATAATATGAGTATTCATTAGTATAATTAGGCTAATATATATGTTTATTCTTGGAATGCCAACATCTTTTGATCTTCCGACATCTTACCTGCAAAACATTGTTGGCGAACAAGGTATAGGTACAAATTTTTATTAAAACAAATGTGCATGTTTATAATAACAACCACACTGATTACAGGAAGATGTTTAAGTGACAAAATTTTGTGTGGATACAAAGACTTTTTTTGTTTTTCTCTTAGTTATATAACAAAAATAGCAGCACATTTCATCAGCCAATTCATGATATAAACTGGACAAAAAAACTGAAATTAATTTAAGAAAATGTACATGGAAATTTATTATAAGTCATTTTTCATAAATATCAGCCTAAATGCATGCACCCATTTAGCTTTGATCTCTCCCAGTGTCAGCTCAATGTCAATCAATGTGAGCTTTGAGCTTGCTCAATAAATACTGTGAGCAAGCTTGCTCATTTAGTGGCTCATTTGAATTTATACTCTTTAATAAATAATATTGCAAATTATTTAAGATTAATTTTCATGATTAAGTTTGTTATAATGAAGAGCATTTTTCATGAAATTAATTACACCTAAACTTATTTTACTTGTTCACATGTTATATTTCGCACAAATTTAATACATGTCATCAAGTTATTTCCTCTTTTTTTCTTCTAAAAATTAATATAAAACAGATCAACTAATTATTTTTGCATGTAAATGTTTATTAAAACACCTATTGTTCTTATTTAATTGTTGGCATTCCAGGCAGACACCATAAAAACCTATCTTACTGTACTTACATACTAATGGCCTTTATACGCAAAGATACCAGGAATTAATTATATGCATCACTTAATAATAACTTCAACACACACGTGGTCCTCTGACCAGTTTACCGCAGTACGGCTTAGAGTGCAGGTCACAGTTATTTTGTATTGCAGTAGTGATATTTAATTTTGGTAAGTGTAAAGTATGAAGTTAATTTAATGTATTATTTAAATTCTATATACATGCATGATGTATTTATAAAAGATTATAACTCTATAATTATGTATTGGGCTTAATTTTGTATGGTCCCCGAGGGCGGCCGGGGTATAGAAATAGGCCGTTCGGTTTCTCCGCCTGCAGGTAGAACCCCTGCTAAAGGGGC
>JAULBM010303534.1:0-14613 GCA_032357055.1 Geukensia granosissima
AAGTTAAAATTCTACGGTCACTTGGTGGGTGGCTGTCTCATGGACAATCATGCCACATCTCCTATTTTTATATGTTTTCGTGATTTTTTATACAAATCTTTCTAGTGGAGTCTACTATATAGAAAAAACTAATACTATATATAATTTCGATTGCCATTTGGTGGGTGTCTCTGTCATGGACAATTATGCCAAATCTTCTATATTATATAAGAGTTTTTTAATTGGTGCCACTTAAAAACTAGTTCATTCCCCTTATTATAGTTTCATTCACTTCGTGATTTTTAAGAATATTCCAAGTAACCTTCACACCCAATTTGAAAATGTTATTAATTATTAACTGGGAAAGATTTAAATCAGAAAAGAGCGAAGCCACAGCTCCGTAGCAATGTATTTACCACTTTATATTCTTTTCCATATTAAAAAAACACAGTAAAACCTAGATCAAAAAATTTTATTACTAGAGAAAGGTGCAAAGGTTGTAAATTATTTTGGGTCCCATCACTGTTCATTGCAAAATTCATGTATAAGCTACATCTGCCATTAAAGCAATGAATAATATATGAAGTAAAAATACTACATGTAGAATTTATACTATTTAAAAACATGGATTTAATAACACTGTTTATTATCAGATAATACTTTTACAGTTCGTTAATTTTTTTCCACCATGATATTACTGACTGCTGACTGGTACAAAATATCCATTTTACAAATGGATTCGTAACTAGAAATCCGTTCTTTTAACGGTTGTGACTAACATCGATGGTAATTTAACACCGGCTTTGACTACCGAGTAACACGACCGGTGACGTTAGTGGAGCAGGATTTAACGATTTCAGTCTACCACTTCTTCGAATTCTTAAAAAAGTTTAATTTTACTATTTTGTGCCTGAATCGTATTACAGTTTTCGCACTCAGTTTTGAACGTGTGAACGCACCATTAGTTTATTTAAGATAGGTTGTTTTGGATATATTTTGCAAAGTTTTGAAAATCTAGATTATTTTAAGCTCAAACATCGTCCTAATATCAAAAAAGTTATTCAATGTTCCACTGAATCCTGTTTTGAAGAATCTTTTATTAATATTTGACGTAAACTGTAATTCATAACAATATAAAAATACAATTCTGCAATATGATGAGCGCAGTTTGTGCTCTTTGGTATGATAACTATTTGCCGACACATTGCGTTACCAAATCATACGTAGGAATTCGATCGCTCTGATTGTGTCGGATGATATGCAACAAGTGAATTTATTTTATAATTTATCGCTAAAAGAGGACTCATTTTTATTGCAGCATATGTTAAAAACAATAAACTTTAGCCCTTTTGATATTGAGCCCTAGTGCCCTGGGTGTTACTGCCCTGTTGATATGGTGTCCCAGAGCCCTGTTTATTTATTGACCTAGTAAAATGTTTACACAGATATTATTTATTTAACAGCATATTTTAATTCAGAATAGGTTACATCTTAGAGAGACTACTTTTTGTCGTCGCATCATTACACAAATATTTAAAATACTTTTGGCATTACATTCATCTGGTCTTCCTTCACATTTATAGACAACAAAGTAATAAATCGTCAGATGTTTGATGACATCTCGTGCTGAGAGGCTTAATGTTTTATCATCAGGAATCTCACCCTGAACTTGCTTTCAGGAAGTGCGGGCATACATAAGAGATGTATATTTGTGCATGTACATTTATTGTATTTAAGGTACTCTATAGTCTGATTGGGTGACTTTCTATTTGATTTTTATAGTTCGTCTATAACTACTTTTGCTTTCTTTGATTTTTTCATTTGACTACTCGTTGGGGGAGTGTTGGGATCCCACTTAACTAGTTTAATCCCACCACATATATCATGTGCCGGTCCCAAGTCAGTGGTCATATGTTTGTCTTTGCGTTAATTGTTCTGTTCAATGTACATTTTTGATAATATTCAGGTAAGAGCATTATTATTTTACGCAAACAAGATTTTTAATTTGGGGCGATTTAGAGCTTTTCACAAGCAGTGGCATTCCACCCTTGTTGAAGGCCTTGTGGAAACCTCTAAGTTTATAAATTACCTGTTTTCTCGTGGTTGGATTGCAGTCGCTCTAATATTTACCCCATATCTATTCATTTTTATAGTTAATTTATTTGATTAGTTGTGGATAGTTCAGTTGTATATGGTTATAAAATATTTTTTGGACTATGGTTCAATCTGATGTGGTGATCGAATATTTGTTGGAACTTTTATAGATGTAACAGTTCAATATGGTGATCCAGTATTTGTTTGTGGATGTGTGAAAGGTTTTGTTTTCCCTCCAGCCCATGTGATCCATTCGCCGGAGTCAGGGCACTCGGCAGTAGTTGTACGGATTTCACAAGAAATTCAAAGATACCAAAGAATGGACAGAAATCGTCAAAAGGCATGACCATGACCAACAATGTAAAACAAAGATGGAGTAACACGAACTATATAAAAACAAGGGTAAGTTGAAGTGTTCAAAAAAGGTAAGTAAATCCTGCTACACTAATTTCACCCGTCGTGTTACTCAGTAGGCAAAGCCAGTGTTTAGTCACAATTTATGTTAGTGACAACCGGTGTATTAATTGATTTGTAGTCTCGACAGTAGGAAGGTATCCATTGTCATAATGAAATGGAAATTTCGTTTCGCTGAGCTAAACAATGATTAGTGATGGCGACCGAAAAATTTCCAGCGTAGCAACTTTCATTTTTTCCACGTTAAATCTTTGGTTCAGTATTTCTCTTGTCAGCAGCAACCCTCTATCAATAGCATCCTTATAAGAAGAACAATTCCTAGAGTAGCATATCAACCGAGAAATATATACTCCGCATGCAAGTGCGGCTCAAATGTTTTATAAATGAAAGGAAAGTTTTAATTTGGAAATCAACGTCATATCTCTTGTCCTACAGTTTTGATCTTAATATAACACATCCTTTCTGTCTATTTCTAGGTGTAAGTCAAGGAATGAAGCCGATCTTTATGTTTCTGTAGTATCCTAGATTTCAAGTTCAGTAGGTTAGATACATTATCTTTATAATGAAACGTGAAACAAAAATATTGATCTAACGTTTTCTCTTTTCTCTGCAAAATGTTCTGTATGAAGTCAGCTTTATATATGAATAAAGGGATAAATCGAGCAAAAAGGCGTGCACAGTTGGTTCCATTGGGATGTCGATAGTCTGTTGAAACACGCTACAAAATAATGTCAATCAAGAAATCAAGGATTTGGCGAATATCATCTTCAGAGTACTTTTAATCAAAATCAGAGTGGTTAATATCCAAATAAGGTTTGTCATCCCGAGTACAAAATATTTGTACCTGCGGTTAGCATCTTTTTAACAAAGCAAATCCTATGTAAATTTTACCGCATGTGCAAGGTGGAGAAGGCTGGGGTTTAAATTAATTTGTTAATGGGTAATCATTTGGACAAGATGTAATACTGCTTTAAAAGCAAAGTTAAATATTGGTATGAATAATGTGCGGACTAAACATTCTTCATTTTAACACGCCCGGTTTAACAAATGTTCGTGACAACACTAGTTATAGTTCTTGGCGACTTTAGTTTATAAATATTCCACAAAGTATTTTTGAGCAGATCCGTCCGATTTAAGAGCCAGCAGACGCGAGGTTTTATTGTCCATATCAATATCCATTAAATACTTGTCCCGAACAAGCTCGTAATGTTTGGTTTTATCTGCAGCAATGAAAAAGATATTCCCCGAAATATTCCCAGCAACAAAGATATCGCCATTGCTGTTTGTCGTTATTCCGATTGGACGCTGCAGACGACTGTTTCTAAATACCCATAATTCATCCCCATTCAAGTCATGACAATGAACAGTATTAAAAATCCAGTTGGAAAAAATAATTCTGTCATTTGAAACGGTTAGAAATGTCTTTTGATTTATTTTTAGCGGAATCGTTCGTACCGTCTGCCAAGTCGAGTTGTCCAAAACAGTAATGCCGCGACCTTCAATGACTACAAATAACTTCTTGTCATAATTGGAAACGCCGAAACAATTTGTATCCCATTGAAAGTTTTGAACGGGAACTTTCGCTTTCAAATCAATGACTTCTACGTATTGACCTTCTCCGTAGCTAACTGCTAATAACTTATTGGAAATGACAGCAGTGTCAAAAGGTCTCCCAGAAAGATATATATCTTCTATGTAAATACCATTTTCCTCGAACACCTGAATGAATTCACGACTTGGTTCTGTAAATATCATCCTGCCTGAGGGTAAATTCATGCATTTTTTCATTATGACATCCGTATGCAAAGAATTACCTGGATTGATCAGATCTTCGCTTTTAGACTTCACTACTTTCCACATGTGCAACCGGACAACCTGTTCCACTGAGTTCTTTGATTTTTGTTTTTCTTCTGAGGTTCCAAAAGAAGATATGGCTGCAAACGACACCGCGAATGATAATTTGCTCATCTTTGTTTTTCTGAAATGAAACGATTTAATGGAAACAATAATATTCATATATTTTAACCAGCACAAGATAAATAACTTAGGAAGGCAAAACTTGAGACAAGACCAACAAAATCTTCAAAATTAAAGACAAGCGTGGGAGAAAGCTTCGGTCTTAAAAAATAAATTAACATAGAATTACAATATTACAAAAAGTTAGATTCTAATTGACAAATCTTTGTTCCGTTTAGAGGATAAGATTTTGATTAATTTCTTCACTCGTTTGAGGCAGACTTTCTTCAAAAGCCAGAAAAGAAAGAAAATTAGCCAAAAACTTAATATATGATGTTTTCTTACTGAACATTGCAGATTCGGTAATTAATATCTTCTCTTCACTTACCCGAACGAACCTGAAATAAAAGATACAATAGACACTCCAAAGTTTGCATCATACCTCTATCTTTATCTCGAATTAGGCAATAGTGGAAGGCTTCAAACACAACTATATGACAAATTCGATGGCTTTTGAAGTTGTAAAGTAAACACAGGCTGTTCTCTCTCTCTCGGCCTCTAGGTTTGAATCCCAATAAAAGCTTCCCTTTTGCCCTGAAATGGCAAATACCGGATTGGAAAAAGGACAATGCAGCGAATGTCTTTACAGACTGCAATCCTCCGGTCCATCTGAGTTCAAGCCTGTTCAACCTCTGAGACTTCGGGGTTCTTTTACTTCTTTTTAATTAAAATGTATATTTAAATATAATATATTGATATCCGTTTTCCATTTTAGTTTTTGCTTTTAAACGTAACAATGTTTTTGCGTACCAAACAGAAGTCAAATCATACATAAAAATGATTTTCTGGACTAAGAAACGACATAGATAACAAGTTCTGAAAGCATACTGAGCTAGGCTTTTTTCTAAATTTGTCGTAAAGGAGCATACTAATATTAAACATGTGATTCTTTTTATTTTCTTTAACTAAACAATTTTAATGCTGCGAATCGTAACGTTGTTGAAATGGTTAGCGTGCTTGGAAGGCGGAGGGTCGATGGTTCGTTTCCCTTACCAGGTCAAACAAAACACATTAAAATTGGTATCAGCTTCTTCTCCACTAAACTTGCACCATTTAGGAGTAGTAGCCAGGACTGGTCGGCCCTGAGTTAAAATAATGTATCTAGGTAAAATGACATTTCTTCCTGTGGATTGTTGCCTTCGTGAGCTACATTGTAGGACGTTAAAAATCCGGCTCTGATTAAATTTCATTGGTCATGACATAACTTACTAGGACACTGAGATTTCGCAATGCGTTTTTTTTTTCGAAGACGGAAGTTGAATTTCTGAATTGTCCATTACATCAGCTCATTCTCTAAAAAAAGATGCGAGTTAAACTTCAGTTCTGGAATTCAGTTGGTACTATAAATGTATTTCAGTAATGTACGATGATTTTAAAATGCAAGATATAAAAATAAATAATAATCAAATAAATAAAACTAACAAAAATAAAAAATATACAACGAAAAACTTACTTTACTTGTAACATGAAAATTTCTTTTTTCTTTCTTTGAACTAGACAGTAGATTTTAAATACCGTTTATCTAAATTAACAAAGGATTTATTGGTTTTGTGTAACACTACAATTGAATGGATCATTGATACTACATTGTTAAACTACAAATGTTTGTTTAGGAGGGTCTATAATTAGCTCATGTTTAAGTGAGAATATACATATATGCTTTTATGTTTTATCAGATAATACTGATTTTGAATAAAGTATTTCGTTTGTATTCTTAATACTGAGTGCAACAATACGTTGGTATTGTACATTACAGAGTTAATATTATTGGAAACATGTCATTCGGACAGGTTGAGTATAACATTCAGGATTAATATCCTAATGTGTGTGCCATTCGAGACCTACTGTCTTTCAGAATCGAATTTTGGAAATTTCAAACCAATACCTTAGAAATATTTTACTAATTTATAGTCAAGAAGTAGAACCTATTGAGTCGTTCAATCAGACATAAATAATTCAGTACTGTCCTCATTAGATACTTTTCGGGCACATTAAAAGTCTTTTAGGTTGGGTATTATATTCTATTGTAATTTTTGCCTCCTAAAATACTTCATTTTCAAAATGAAATTATATCAGCCATTTAGTTGTGTAAACTGTTACGTTAAGATGAGGAAAAACATTTTTCAAAGAGAGTTATCTCTTTAATGTTTTATTCTTCTGCTCCAGATGCAAATATAACATTAAAACAATATAAAAACGAAATATTTTCTAAGATTTACCAAATAACACCTTTTTGCGACATTTTTTGAGAATGAAAATGATTGCCTTTTACTTTTGAGAAAAAAATCCATGTGGTGAGGTTTACAGACCTGTAGGCCCTTAAACTCCAGGTAAAAAAAATTCAAACATACCAATTGTGTCATGTACCAGGTTTGCAGAACAACAAGAAAACAAAACGCACACACTGGGAATAATACATGTCTTTGAATTTAAAAGCACCACCGTACCTTATTTGTAACTACACTCTGTCGTCGAACACCAAACATCATATAAGTTCAACAATAAAGTACTGTTAACATTTCACAGAAAACTACTAAAACAAAATGATATATTTATGAAAAAGTTCAGAGGAGAAAGCAGCTCCCGATTCATAAAAGATTATTCCCATATTACTTATTTTCAAATCAAATATTATTGTAATTAAAAGTATTCCAAATTTGCGGACGGTAATCGTTTACTAGAATTCAGTAGACAGACAGGACGAAAGACAAACATCAGTGCACAGAACAAAACGCAGAAAACTTTTGGGAAAGACAAACCCTAAGAAAACGAGGACAGATCCAAATGATTCGGAAGGGTAAGATTTGTAACTATACTCTGTCGTCGAACAGCAATACATCATATAAGTTCAACAATAAAGAATTCCTCTAATATTTTAATGACACAATTGCCATACTGTTAACATATCACAGAAAACTACAAAAAACAAAATGATATATTTATGAAAAAGTTCAGAGGAGAAAGCAGTTCCTGATTCATAAAAGATTATTCCCATAATAATTATTTTCAAATCGAGTATTATTGTAATTAAATGTATTCAAAAGTTGCGAACGGTAATCGTTTACTAGAATTCAGTAGACAGACAGGACGAAAGACAAACATCAGTGCATAGAACAAAACGAAGAAAACTTTTGGGAAAGACAAACCCTAAGAAAACGAGGACAGATCCAAGTGATTCGGAAGGGTAGGATACTCTTCCTCATCTTATGATTCCGCTGTGTTATTCGGTAGTCAATCCCGAACGGTGGCCGAGTGGTCTAGGTCGTTGATTTAAACTTACCTGTACAGATCAATGTACACCATTACCTATAAAGCGTGAGTTTGCGACGGACTTTGTACCACACAAAAAGGTTGCGTTTCACTTGTGTCGCACCTTTTAAGGTGTGTCAGTTATCTGCCCAAGGTCAGTAGTTCTCTATGGGGAATCCGGCTTCCTTCATCAGTATGACCGCCGCGATATGACTGAAATTTTGTTGAAAGTGGCAATAAACCCCAAGCAAGCTAACATACATACATATATGTATATATTGTATTATTGTCATTAATACCATTAATAATCATTGTGGCGACGCTTATTTTAACAACAAGAAAAAGAACTCCGTCTGAAAAGCCATCGAGACTTTATGGAGAAGTGTCTGGAAAATGAAGTTGTACCAAAAGGAAAATCTACAGACACTGAAAATTCTACAAATTTTTCGCAAAAATAACGTCACTATATCATTAATTCCTTTGAACGTCATACTATTTTTGTTGTTTCCATTTTGTAATAAACTTCCGCTGAGGAAGGCCGAGAGGCTGTAACGTTCGGAAAATGACTTAGAGTTTTAATTTGTAAATATTAAGTACGATGTGTATGGGGATATTAGCTTATTAGGCGTTATTAAATATGTAATAAGATCAGGATTTGGATAACTCCAAAATATATTACAGAACTGATTCAACACCGTGCGGACGAAACAATCTTAAACATTGCTTCTCTATAGGAAAAGATCCAACTTCTTCTATATTTGAAACATGTATTCTCTACCAGCCATAGTATTAGTTGTGTTAAACCTAAAAAATATGGAATAACTTTAGCCATAGAGCAATATATCCTTGTTAGAGTAGATTATGTATCAGCACCTGAGTGCAGTCAAAAAGCATTGCACTGGGTATGATACCATAAATTTATATTTACCACAAATTATATATAACATGTAACTGTAATTACTGAACAATTCGAAACATACCTGTAATTATGCACCGCCCTCTTTTTTGTCGAAAAGGAACATGCTGTTTACCTTTATTTTCCTTCTTCTTATTCAGTCGTGTCTTTTGGCCTAGAATATTATCATATTTGAATCATGGTTGTATTATCATGAGACAGTGTGGCATTCACGGTTAAGACTGCCTCATGTCCTTCGCTTAGGTCCTTTTTTATTTAAGATTGCGCTGCGCACTACCTTACCATACATTCTAATTGTTGATAATCACTTCTGTATACTAAGTCGCCATATTAGCGACAATGTCGGATGCAACGTGTTATGTTAAGAAAGAAAATATTTCTCAAGATATCACTCCTTATAGATCAAGAGAATTAACGACGCCTGCTTGTTTAAAACAGAAGATGTTTTTGGAAAAACCCCTAAACAAAGTTTCCCGTCAGTTAAAATAGACTATGCCTTGATCTCCCCACTTTTGATCCAAAGAGAAATTTGTTAGGGATGTTGTGGTCAATGTTTGTCAGGTTATGCTCATGATCTTATGCTATTCGTGCCCTCCTGATCGAAGGATTTAATCATTCTAATCAAAATTGAGCTGGGTAATATTAATCAGTATAAGTAAATATGAAATTTAGTCGGATCTGTTAAGGAAATTGTTCTGGTCAGGTTTTCAAAACGGGTTTTCTTACTTTCCATTACGATGAACTTTGAATGGGTGATTTTAAAAAAACAGTTGTGCTCTTGAATTAAAATGTTAATAATTTTTTTACAGTCGAGATCAATAGTCATGTTTTTGACAAGCCTAACTGTATGAGCAACGTAGATCTAGACGTATCCTTTATGACGCAATATCACTTAAAACTTTTTCAGTCGGGTCAGTTGTCAATTGAACGTTGTTTGTCCTTCATGTAGATAACCAGAAAACCCGTTTCATATCTTTGTTTCTTATCCCGATCTGAAGCATTTTTCCAGTACTTGCATCCAATCCCACAGACAATTATTTCTGTCAAAGATGTTTCCTTGTCTTAGTATATTCTTGAACCAACCACTTCAAGTTTAAATCAATTAACAACGACAGTAAACACATCATTATCTAGGGTTTAACTTAGCTTGTGTACCAAGCTAATAGAAGGACAACTGAACACTCGTGATGGGAAAATGTACCACTACTCAATGATAGAAAACTTTTCTAGTGGATTGCTTCACAATTAAAGATGGCGACTTACGTCGAGATTCAATATTTGAGATCGGAGGGTTGACAGACGGACACACTCCAGAAATTTAGATCGATCATCAGTGCTCATTTGGTAATCGAATTCCCTATTATATAGGATTGTAAATTATATAAATAATTTCTGATTAAAAAAAATATTACTTTAATTGTCACTCACAAGCACTTTGTACATCTATTACGGTAATTTAGATTTATTTAACATCTTTCTCTGCATTGTTATTAACTACGATGGGTTTAAAGACTTGTATCAGTCTCAGTTGAGTTATAGTCATTAATAATGTTCTTTGTAAATGTAAAGATCGGTGGGTTAATGGTTAAATTGTAAGCAAGCCAAAACTGAATATGATCAAGCGAAAAACGTCTCGATTAATTGTTCCATTTTACCGATTCTCTCTTTTTTAAGTTTGATAATATAGCTCGTAAATATATTTTGTTTAAGTGTTAAATCAATTTCCAATACATGTCATAAATTGTCTGTGATAAAATATATATTATATAACAAAAGTTATTTGATGACTTTCACATAGACAACCATACCACATCTCCTTTTCCCATATTTATCACCGAGTTTATCGTACGTGTGGATGCAGATGAACATATGCAGAATGTTTGTCTGGCATTCAATGACAAAATTAGTCCAAGTTCTGTTGCTCCTACTATTTAATACTATACAGTTATGTCATCCTTATCAATAGTCACGATGTTCTGCCATTCATTTCAACTTTACTAAATCTTCAATGGAAAAATTACTAACGCATCTTTAAACCTTGTATTCCTGTGCATAATTATAATAAAATGTGCACCCAATTACTTTTTACCCAATATAGAAACCGTATTTGCACGAGACTGTCAATCCATTCTCCATTTAAAACCGTGCGATGCCAGAAAATGACAGACCTGCACCCCACTGACCGAATATAACACAGAATAATCTTAAGTAAATGGTAAATTTGTTCACTTACTTTTCAAAATAGGATTTCGTGAAAAACAAATCATGTTATAAGTATTATATATATATTCCCTTTCTTTAACAAAATCTAACTGCGGAATCCAATATGTTTGATAAACTGGGCGACACAAGTGAACATGTTTATCGCTTTCGAAAACATAAAATTTAAATGTTTATTCGGTCATAACCATAACAACATTACAGTCCAACATAAAAAAGATGTCCTAAATCAACGAGGACAGTCACATAAACAGTTTGAATATGAACGAAAAATAATTTAATTGGACTGGGTTGAAAAAATACAAACAGTCTATCCACTCGGACTTAATGACAATATAATGGACAAAGGTAATATATCGAAAAATGGATATTGTCAACCAAAGAACACACACTCATAGGTCTTATGACAATCGAATAATTCCAAAATAAACGTGCTGAGCAGTGCATTACAAGCACATTTCAGGAACTTTAGTATATATTCAAATAAAACGGTACACATCAATTATTCAGCAAGTTAAATGTTACTACTGTAAGTTATGTGGTATTTTCAACGAATGTCAAACAAATTGTTATAACATCCTTTCTACGAAGACGCACATAATGTTATAAATGTTCCTTGAAGATCGTAAAAGATATTTTCTATAAATTAAACATCCCGACTGAGGTATTGAATTGTTGATCAAATATAGTTCACGACACCAACTTTCAAAATCTTATTCCTCCCTATTTTGATATAATCGAGCCACCTATTATCTCATATACATTTTGTACTTCAAAGTCTCGCAGAAATGTGCTTTTTAATAATACATTAAATGTTATCATTGAAGACAACACGCCGTTAACCCGAGACTGCACTACATCAAAATTCAGATACTATCCCTGTTGCCACGTTATAACTACAACTTGAAGGTCGTCAAGGACCAAAATGTAATAAATGTTTTGAAAAAAAGACCTTAATATCGTCCACCATAGAAAATTGATTGGCGAGAGTGTCGTAGTGTCGTAAAGTCATTCACGATTCTCTCTCTTTTTAATTTAAAAAAATGGTGTAAACGAGAAAGGCCGCTAAAATTCTCTTGATGCTTTTCTTAAGAAATGCAAAATTATTGTAAATATTCGTACCCGGTATATCTCACCTGAAAATAATTTAGAATTAAACAAACGAAAATTTTCTCAACCTCAAAGTAAACTTCAAAACATTGTTACCATTTCATATTTGTTACAGACTGTCTGACTAACTACTACATGGAAGTACTTAAGAATGAAATATATAAAATTCTTCCACTTTCTATTACTGGACGTCAATTAGCAGAAAGTCACATAACCATGTATTGGTTACATATATTACATATGCAGTTTTATCTCAGCGTACTTCTGTCCTTTTGACTAGTGCGATTGCCACCATAACAGAACTTAAGCAGAAAATCGTATGAGTGTTATGGATTGTACATTAGACAGGCATCCACAAAATGATAGTCGAATTAAAATTTCTGCAGGTCCCTTTATGGCCTTCATTAATGAACAGGAGGCCATACAATAACTGTAAAAAGCTGTAAAAGGCCCAAAATATTAAGTGTGAAACTATTAATAAAACACGACTGTAGATTTAACTTAAAGAATAAAATGATCAACATAGAAATATATATGACTAATCAAACAACGACAACCACTGGACTGCAGGTTTCTTGCAGGCACATTAAGTATATGACGGGGTTTAACCAGTTTGTGTGCACTCAACCCTCCTCCTTATCTGGGACAGTTGTGTGACAAAATAGCAAGAAAAACACACTAGACATTAATTTATATACAAATTACTACTGCACTTAAGTGAGCATGATAATTTTAATTTTAAGGGGATTAGTTATATAAAGTCTATATTTGATGATTGTGGTTATAGTGAAATATGGATTATTCAAGAAAATGTCAATTTAAACTTTGTAAAAGTGAATATTAAACAGCGTCTACAAGACCCGTTTATCCAAAGATGGTTCACTGATATGAACAATTAATCTAGAGGGGAATAATACTCTTATTTAAACATGGGTTTCGTTTGGAACCTTATCTTTTAAAACTAAAATCGGGGCAACGGGTACATATTTGTAAACAAAGGGTTTGTAATATTAAATTTCCTATCGAAACTGGTAGATGGCGGAAAATACCAAGGGACGAAAGATTGTGCACAGTATGTGGATCTAGTCTTGGGGACGAATATCATTATTTATTTGAATGTAATAACAACATAGTTTTAGATATCAGAAGAAAATTTATTCCGATTTATAACACTAGGTATCCTAATAGAGAAAAAATGTATAGTATGTTAAAATATTGTAATGTAAAAGTATTTATAAATTTATCAATTTTTATTCAAAAAATCCAAAAGTTGTTAAAATTTATCATTTGTATGTTTATGTAGTGATTCATTGTTTTTGTCATCGTACAGTTATATGATTGATGTTGTGTAATATTTTTATGTATATTTATATGCATTTACTCCTGTTACGCAGTAATCTGCGGCTGAGTTTTCTTAATAAACTAAACTAAACTAATTTACGTTAAGCCCCATATTTGGCCCAAATTTTAGATTTTGTGACACAATAATAAGTAGTTGTGAAAATGCTGTTAAATAATCGTATTTTAATTCATTACTTTTTCTTGTATACTTTTCGTCATTTCGACAAAATGAAAGGGAATATTTGACTACTTGGACAAGAATTTAACATTTTCGGCAAAAATACTCAATTTTTAGAGGTGTTTTGTTGAAAATAGATATGGTCGCACAAAAACATCACGAAGATATTTCAACCAAACATTTGAACTTGATAGATCTTTAATTGTGCAAAGTTTTGTTGTGATGTTTTTGTGCGATCTATATTAAAATCGCAAAAATATTTACAAATATTGCAACAAATTAATCAGTTTCCTAGTATTTTCACATTTAAAGCATTTTCTATGTGCCATGTGACCATTGTAGAACTAATTAAACTAAAATTATGATGGATTTTCTTTTTATAGACATTATTCTATAATAAATATAAAATAGCCAATACATTAGCCAACTTTCATTTTTTAGCCAAATTCTTGAGCCAAAAGTGGGCCTTAACGACTCTTGTCCTTTAACTGCGTGCAAAGCGCTTTTATAGATTTACCTTCATCATACACACTAGGGGCCAAAATAGGCAGATTAGTCAAACCGAAAAGCATATACAGTTCATGATGTAATTAATGTCTTTGTCAGAAAAGTAGTCACGCCCCGATTTTTTAAACTTTTATTTTTATCCAATTCTAATGGGTCTTTTTAACCGATTTTTTAAAAATTTTGGCTTGTTTTATTGGAAGCGTTTTATGGTAATGGCTTTTCTTTCGAGAATAATAGGGTCAAAATTTCCGAAAATGCAATTTTGCAGGATATAAAAATATTTTTCTTTTTTCTCAAGATTTCGTTCGGTTGTATTATAATGATGTAAACCGTTATTTATACGACCGCAGAAATTTTTCGGTCGTATTGAATTATGGGCATGTTGTCGTTGTCGTCCGTTCAAAAACTTTTATTCTATTTTTTTTTTTTTTTTTTGGATCAATTTGAAATTTTAACACAATGATACCTTATATAGGTTGGGTGATCTCGACCCTCCCGTTTTTTAAGGAGGGTCCAAAAGGGAATTTTAAATGTTTAACGGCAAGCTGTGTATTATTTGCCAAGTTCTGATGACGTATTTCTTTATATT
>JAULBM010303545.1:0-14608 GCA_032357055.1 Geukensia granosissima
TATATCCTTATATTAATGAAAGGAAGCGGACTAGTTTGGAATTGGTCGACAAAGTTCTAAAGAAGGATCCATATTTTATTATGGCGATGCTTCTTAAAGCTGATTTGCTAATAGATGTGAGTGTTCATACTTGTAAATACGGTATAATGTCATTTCATAACAGAACATATGAATGTATTTACAGTTATACAGTATCTGCATTTGCCATCTCTTAACAAAATTATGCGTTAAATGAGAAAAACAAACGTATAGCAGACAAAATGGTGGGCAAACAATATACAGATTCCAAAGGACTAAATTTCAGTCTACAATAGTTGTCTTTAAATTTATTTTTTCTATCAACTTAATTAATCTTGAATCAAAAAATGAATGATTTTTCGTTTATAAATCTTTAAATTTTGACACTTTCTGTAGCTAGACGAACCATTAAAAGCAGAAGAATTGTTACAAGAAGCCGTCAAGCTGAACCCAGAATTATTTGATACCAGAATTCATTACGGCCGTTTGTTATACAACACAGGAAGGCCCGAAGAAGCTGTCTTTCATTTCAGAAAGGTGGGTACACAAATATATTTTGATTAGCGAATTTTGCTATGATATTAGTATACTAAACTTTACTCAAGGAGTAACCTCAATAGCAGCAATGAAACAACATAGGAAATCCAGCATTCAGAAGTATTACTTTTAAAAATAAAAAAAATCGAGATTGGCTTCCAAACTCGATTCGTTTGGATATCAGTGCTTCTTTTGCTATGTTTGGATCATGTATTTCCTGTCTTTTGGTTCTAATGCTACTAAAAAAAGAGGTTACCCCTTGAAAAGTACATATAGCATACCTAAATTCTCCATATTTATTCAACACTGGTAATTTTGTATTTTGAAAAATCCAGTATCAAAGACATCTACCTTGTGCGATTCAGTGGTTTAGAAATCAAATAAATAAAGCTAATTTATAAGGTTCACAAATTTATCAGTTATTGAATGAATCAGTTTTTAACAACTTTTTTTTATTTGAAGGCAACTGAACTAAGACCAAGTGATATTTCTTTTTGGAATCATTTAAAGAATGCACAGATTGCCAGTGGAGATGACGAAGGTGCCGAAGAAAGTGATGGCGTAATATCTTACTTACAAAATAACTAAAATGCTTTCATTTCTCTTTGATGTGTTTGTCATCTATATGTCACCATTCGACTGAGCAAAACACGCTTCACCATTCGGCAGAGCAAAACACATTTTACCTTCCAGTCGACTGAGCAAAACGCACGGCTGGTCTTTTTAGACAGTTTAGTTACTAGCTTAACGATTTTAGAGTAATTTGTTTCTTGTGTTTAATTTGCTGTTTTTGTGAATATAATTGGAAGGGACGGACAAAAATCATTGATACGGACAATACAAATTATCATGACCTAACACATGAAAAACATCAATGCACAGAACACTTCACTGAAAATTAAAGCTTAAGTTGAGTAAAACTTATCAAAAAAATATGAATGAGCTCAGGTGCTTCAGAGTAAGAAGACTTATTCCACTGGTAGCACCCGTCGTGTTACGTAGTTGTTCCACCAAACTTCAAAGATTTGTTTTCAATTAAGTGGTCTTATATTTAATACTTAATTTCTTAAATTTTTGATGAATTAAGTCTTATTTACTGATTGACAAATTGACACTCCTGATTTTGACATCTTGATTTGACACCGATTTTGACATTAAGGAAACCACGACGGTTGTTGTGCGCAAGACGGGGAATGCTTACCCTTCGAGAGCACCTGATTCAACTACCGAATTGTAAAGGAGTTCGTGGATTACAAGCTTTTGTTCTTTTTGTTTACGCATTATCTTTAAGTTTTTTTTCCAATTTGTCTTGTCTGTTTGGACTAAGCACTTTTGATCTCTCGCATAATTTTTCTACATTGGACTTATATTTATAAGAATTTTTAGGAAGGAACTCCATATCAACTTTGTCATCCTTGAGCGGTACATTCGGAAAAGTTGCATACGAACGAAGAATTAGAAAAGCCAATTGTTTCGATGTTGTTACAAATATTAGGTTAAAAATATTATAGATTTATAGCATTCTTATTCATTTGTTCAATCGGTTTGTAACAATAGTTAACACATCCTGTCTTTAAATCCAATTGTCAAAATTAAAGTGAAAGGTGGAAAAGTGGTTTATTGGAAAACTTGACGCGAGGCGCGTATTGTATGATCATTTTAATAAAATTTACAGCTAGTTCAACTAGGGAAAATCACATCATGTGGTAAAGCGTAAAGAAGACCTAGCTGACTTATGATTGCCTATCATCTACTTCTTTCGAAAGCGTCACGGTTGCTGCTGAAAATGTTGCCAAGATTTGACCTTGTTTATCAATGAGGTAACCATGTTGTACAGACATAGATGTTGCCTTGATATGACTTGATGTAATTTATAAATTCTAGTTTTCATAAGGGACCTTACAGTATATACACGGTTTTAGAGACTATCAACTCCCTTTTAGGTGTCTTGCTTAGTTCTTTACCCGCTCCATCAACAATTTTAAGTTGTATTCCCAACTAATGGATTGAACGCACGACATTGGTTCCTTTATCTAGGATGCTTTTGAAAAGTTCATTATACTTCAAAAATTGCCTTCCAGGCCTAGTACGCATATCTTCATTCTTGTTAACTGTGATAGAATGATCTAACTCTGCAATTCTGATTTTCCTTAAGTATCTTCAATTCTTCATCTCTTGAGAGCAACGTGGTATGAATTCTTGACATTCAGTTTTTCATCAAGCAGGTAGAACCCACGTTAAAGGGGTGTTGGTTAGCTATACTATAAATATTCTTTCCACAGGAATAGTCTGGAAAAACAGGCACTAGATATCTCCGCCCTGGAGACACTGGTCCACCTAAATTGGCGTCCCTATATATTCAAGATGTATAAATTCACAACTTGTCTGGAGGGAGATATTAAAGACACCCCGTGTTAAGAAACTGTCACGTTTTATGCAGATTAAAGATTACGTGCAACATCTCGTTTTGAGTGGTCAGTAAGCGTTCAGTAGCATGGCTAAATTTTGCGGCCCTACCACAACAACTTTTTAAATGGCTGTCAAATTTCCCATTCCTTTATTTCCCTGGTTTTCAGTTAACATATTGATTTATTGTTTGTTTAATTGTTCTCGTCTTGAGTATTGCCGAAATATTGCCCGCTGGACGTTAAGAAGCATCTAATCAATCAAGGGCTCCTAAGCAAACTTTGTAAAATCAACTCTTCATATGGTTTTTATGTAAAACCTTGAGATATTAAGGAAAGTAAATATTTGCAATGAATATAGAAATAGTAGGTGTGGAATGACTTTCTATGAAACAGACATAAAAGTATAAATATCAAACATCTAGGTTACCTCAACCCTTCAACAAAGATCCACGCAGTAAGACAAGCTATAAATGGCCCTCAAAATAGAATGTAATGACATTTCAATGCAACAAAATTAATCAATTGAGTTAACCATGTAAAATGATCAAAATAGTAAAACATAAAAACAAACCGTGCACTTGTGAATATGAGGTATATTTGCCATCCGAAATGGCTGCCAGCAGTCGATTTGGGTTTAACATGGAAAAATATTTGAAATGCATATTAAATACTTCTACTTGAAAATCACTCTATGGATTAAACTAAAATTGGCCTGAATGCTTCTTATAATTTATGGCCAAGTGTTGTTTCTGGCCGCTATTCCGTCATCCATGATAGCCAACAGTCGGAGATTTAGTTTAACTTTGGACCCTATAGGTAATACATACAAAAGACTTCTATTTGAGAACCAGGGAATGGCATGAAAACAAACATGGTATCCATTCGAATTCTTTATAATGAAGGACTCAACACGAAAAACATTCAAAAATATTTTTTTCTAGAGGAAGAGCCAATAGTTTCAAACCGAACATTGTATGAACGTCTCTATTATCTGCTGACCATGTTACTTTTTTGAGTGGATCAGTCATTCAAAATGGCTATGACCTGCACTTGTTTAGGCCTCTTAGAAATATATACAAAAACTTATTACTGAGTCGGGGTTTTAGTTCAATACAAGACCATGAGCGAAATGCATTAAACAAATTTCCCATTTCTAGTTATTTCAGTGTTTTATACTTTGCAATCCGGCCACTTGGATTTTAACCATGTTTTTGGTAGGGTAAAACTTGCATAAATTGATATAATTCTTTATTATAAAGCCACTATCAAAATCCCTTATGCAGGAATTGAATAATCAGCAAACGTTCCACCACGAAAGACTTTTTACCGTGAAAGACTTAACTATCTCTAATTATGCATGTATATTTCCGTCCATCGTAGGTAAACATAAAGAATTTTATGCGGATTGCTATGGCTTTTCTATTTGATAGAAAATGAGAAGTAATACTATGGATATATCATATTTTCGTTGACATGATATTTCTTGAACACTTGAGGTGGTATGTCATATCAAACCTTATAATAACGTTATAACGGAAAAGGAAGTCTTTTCACATCGCCTCTTCTTCGACCAGCCAAAGGATTTGTTTTTACGTAATTTTTCTTCCATTTTAAATAGGCGTAAACGAATATAGCGACAAGAACAACAACTACGATCACAGCTGACACGCAGACTCCTGTGATCCATACATAATCTGAAAAAGTCAATTATTTTTATTTATGTTTACCTAATATTGATTTAAAATATAACTTAAATGGCTATTATTATGGTAACTAACAAATTAGAATATTTGTTAATTTCTTAAATTTAGCAGCTCAACTAACATTCTAATATTCTATTAGCCCAGTATTTTTTTACTAATAAATATACAGTTTATTCTACTCTCTACCTGTTACAAGCAGATTCATGAGTACATTAGCTCAGTAATTAACGTCATATAATTTCCAAATTTTATGTTAAGATTTGACACTTTCTTCTTCGATAATTTTGCCTTTGTCTTTCTTTTTTCTACGGCATTTTAAGGCATCTACCTGAACTGAATATGAAAATGAAAAGATATTGAGTAAATTTCAGAGAGACTAAAATCCAACACTGCACAAAAATAGCGAATTAACGAATCTAGACGGCTTCACACGGACTTCAAGAATGGTGAAATACCACTCCTTGCAAAAATCTCTATCTCGCCACAAATGGTGTATACGTAAAATTATTAGGCATGTAACGATATACCAGTATATCGATTTATCGCGGTATTTTTTAACAAACCCGGTACACCGGTACAAAAGCTTGCGTATCGATATTTTCCTGTACGATAAACGATATACCAGTATATCGATATATCGCGGTATTTTTTAACAAACCCGGTTCACCGGTACAAAAGCTTGCGTATCGATATTTTCCTGTACGATAAATATTAGGACAGTTTAACATCTAGACCCTTCGAATTAGCTGTTGTTGACATGAAGAAGTAAAATATATGACCAAATATCATATATTTATACATAAAGATACCGATTTCTGCATCATAGCACAACACTTTAAGAATTACCATACAAAACAATTGAAAAGGAAAAGAATGAAAGTCAAGAAATGAGGAGTCGGTACGTATCGATACGTATCATAATACGGTGGTATTGTTTCGATATATCATGATATGATTTTTCATTAACGATACTCATCCCTAAAAATTATACTGCTCTTACCTGAATATTATCAAAAATGTACATGAAACAAAACATTCAACACAAAGACAAACCTATGACTACAATTCTTGACTTGGGACAGGCACATACGACATGTGGTTTGGTGAAACTATTTAAGTGGGTACCAACGAGTGATCATGGAGAAATCAAAGAAAACAAAAGTAGTTTCCGACGAACAATAGAAATCAAACAGAAAGGCACTTAATCTGACTAGAGAGTATTGTAATTACCAACAAATATACTAGACAAAAATACATGCAAAAAAGAAGATACATCTCTAATGAATACTCGCCGTTACTGAAGGCAAGCTCAGGGTGAGTTTCCTTATGACAAGATATCAAGCCTCTCAACTCTCAACACGAGATGTCATCAAACACAGTATGTCCGACGATTAAGTACTGTTAACATTCACGATAGAATTTTTGGTCTGCAGGTTTTGATTCGAAAACATTTCCTTATGGCATTGTTCAATAAATACACTCTATTATAAAGTGTGGACACAATAACGTAAGTGATTAGTAATGTTATAGACATTTATCTTGTTTTCCCTTTATTATCTTGAAAACTGCAATAGAAAACATTTAATGTTTCCGTCAACACATCGTTATTCACACATCCTTAAAAGGAAAAAAAATCAACTTCAGATTTGGTGCATTAGACCTGTTTTATAGAAAACTGAGAAATGAAGCAATTTATTGAATATGCTTCTTGTCCTAAAATTTGGAAAATCAGTTAAACATACTAAATTTGGTAAACTATTTCAATATTCTATACCTACAGGCGCTTAAATTTGGATAGCAACTTTAAAATAATAGACACAATTGCCTATGGTTCTACATATGAATAATGTCCTCATTCGAAAAATCTTAACTACATGGACTGATGCAGATATTCGGCAGACGACCTCTGCAACAAAATAATTGTTTAATCGATCAGTATCCTCAACTGAAAAAAATTACAGTTTTCACTATGTACAGTATATTTACCAATATCATCAAGTTTAAAGATAGGGTTTTTGAAACTATACTAAAAGCAAAAAAAAAAAACTGTGCATACACTGTACATTAAATTTTAGATATTTAGGTACCTTTATGGGAAGCTGGATTTAAAATTTTTTAAAAAGTATGTGAATAATTACCTAAAATGTAATAAAAATCACAAAAATCACTTGAGCTGCATGGTGTTGCTTACCCTTCCGGAGCACCTTATGTCATCCTAGTTTTTGTCGGGTTCGTGCCACTCCAGCTTTAGTTTCAGTGTAGTCTTCAGTGTATTTTGTTTGTATTTCGTTGCATTTTGTTGGCCATGGTTTTGTTTGTCTTCCGACTTAACGATATCTGCCTGCCCCATTCTTTTCTGATATTCGTTGATCTAAAAGTGAAAATTGAAGGAGAGTGTAAAAAAATAATTCACAAAATGACCTTTTGAATTTAAAACGTTCTTGAAATCAATAGCAATTTTCAAATATTAATGAAATTTAATGAAAGGTTTGTCAATTAATGTTCATTTCTCATTATTGGTGTCAAAAATTTCTGGAGGAATTTTTTAATCTCGTTATCTGTTATTTGAAAAAAAATGAAATAATCACAAAAATTTGTTAGGGTTTGTTACCGAAATCATCTGTAATTTTTTTAAATCTAAGTTTTCATGGAAAAACAAGAAGTTGAATATAGCATGTAATGGTAATTAGATGCACAGTTTCGTTTTGTCTTTTGGTATGCTTTTCAGAGTTGGCCTTTTAACTACAATATCTAGAAAGAAGATCAGGAAGCAAACCAGGAGGTAAGAAGAGATATATGCTGTTCCCATAGCAACAGTGAAAAAAACTAAATTACAGTATAAAGGTGTGAATAAGAAATAAATATGTTAAGAAGTAATCTACATTAATCTGAGGTAGACTTTTAATCATACCTTCCATCTGAGAGGCCATTTCTCATGTTGCAAATTCTAGATTGTAATAGAAAAAATAACAGAAAAATATTCAATACGTCCTGAGTTACAACCGACGTATTGTACCCATAATCTTAGAAAAATAATGTTTTATAAGACGTGGTGAATTGCCAATATCAATTTCTAAATGACGTTTATTTAGCTCACTTGAAAAAACAGTTTGTTTAGAGGCTAATATCGCCAAATGCTTTTTCGTCTGTCGTCCCAAAATAGCTATTTGAGCTTATATTAGAGGTAGGACAAGGCGTGCCTTGGTATACTAAACGTTCACACATTAAGCTGAAAATCGTTAAAATTCCTTATTTAAATTTATAACAATTTATTTGCGTACAAAGCGCTTTTCTGGAATAAATTATTAGGTATGCTAGAGGCCAAGACATTGGAAGTCCAAGTTAGAACTAAATTAGTCAAACATCATTAAATTTCCAGACAGTGATAAAATCAATGTACAAGTGCCAAAATGAACAAAATGAAAATAGGCCGTGTTTTTTTAAGGCGTCAATAGCCAAACGTTTGAGGATCAAGATTTAAATGAACAACGAAAAGGAAAATAGACCACTATTTTCCCAAACAAAAAACAGTAGAGCATATACCTCAAGCACAAGAAAGAGTTTTACAGCCTACACACAGCACTTGGACAAGGCAAAAAATTTATCAAATTATAAAAATAAAGGATAGCTAATAAATGCCGGAAAGACGGCAATCCACGCCCATTCCTTATTTAAATGTAAAACAATTTCCCTGCGAACAAAGCGCTTTTCTGGATTAACCTTCGTCAGGTACGTTAGAGGCCAAGACGTTGGAAGTCCAAGATAGAACTATATTATTCAACCATTATTAAATTTCCAGTTATTGATAAAATCAATGCACACATGCCAAAATGAACACAATTTATGAATACAAGTCGTGTTTGTGACGGCGACATTTGCCAAACGTATCCAGACACTTTGGGCCCTTTTCTTGTATTTTTGGTTGTCAGTGAATACTCAGAACATGATAGAAAGCTCTGTTGCTATAAATATTCCATTGTTTACCATTGTTTCTCAAGACATTAGCTTTATGCAGAAATGGAGGTAAACCCGCCTACCCGTATGTGGATGCACTACAAAACCGACAATAGGAGCAATATGCATTGTTTTGTTCAATTTTTGGAGACTTTGTTGAAAATTTAAGAAGTTCAAAACGTTCTTTTAAAAAGGAAATGGAAGTTTTCTTTTAAGATTTCGTGGAATTTTATTCCTGTCAACGTAAATGATAACATCAGAATAAATAGTATTCCTAAATACAGTAATGAGTTATTAAAACAAAGCGATTTCATCATTCCAATTTATTTGTCTATTATTAAACATTGTACAGTTCTTCATGTTATCTTACCTCGGCCTCCAAACTGACCAAAAGGATCCGGCATTGGATAAAAAACCTAACAAATCAAATATAAAATGAATAATAAAAGATTATTTGAAATTTTTGTTTCTGGGATCTCTAAGGTTTAGCTTAGGTGTAAATAAAGTACTATAGTGCTACAAATTAATGACCAAGTATGACGTTAGGTGACTGTTACAAGTGAAATTCTCAACTGCCATATGTACATAAAACATTATTGAATGTTGGATATTTAGTTTAAAGCTTCATAATGAATAACCTAATTTTGATATACTCCTCATGAAATAAATTTTTGTTCCAGTTTTACGATTAGGACCCGAAAAAAATTTGATATAAAATGTTGTATTGTCTAAGAAACCTTTTTGTAACTTTCTGTTTGTCGAAAGTCGACCCCCTAGGGCGGCCGGGTTATAGAAATAGGCGTTCTGTTTCTCCGCCTGCAGGTAGAACCCCTGCTAAAAGGGCATCCGTTGGTTGGGCGGGATGTATAAATACCCAACAACTCCGCGAGAAGCCGTGGTTAAGAAATCGGTTGGTTGGTTTCTTCACCAGGAGATAGGACCCTCCTAAACAGTCCCAATTTGGCATCCTGTGGCTATTATATTCCGCGACTTTATCCCCAGCTAGCTTGATTGTTGATCGTTGGTTGCTTAACGTCCAGTGGCAAATATTTCATGCATATTCAGGACGTTAAAAACAATCAATCAATCAACCGAAAGGTGAAACTTCAAACAGACGGTAACCCTAATGGAATAAACATGAAATTTGTCGTCGCTCTTGTCAGTGAAAGGCTTGATGGTGCTATCTTCATATCGCTGAAGGAAGTCCGTTTGTCAGTGAAGGGCTTGATGATGCTAACTATGACTTTGAAACAGGTCCAAAACCGTTCGCAATACTTAACTGATACTACAGTAATACCACCCCTTTGTGAAAAGGGCTATATCGTCCCAAATAAATAAAACATGCATACGAAAAATAAAACTGCTCTTACCTGAATATTTTCAAAAATGTGCATGTAAAAAACATTTAATAGAAAAACAAACCTATGGCTACAATTACTTACTTAGATTTGACACAAATTGACACTCCCGATTTTGACTTTAATGACTCCACGACGGGTGCTGCGCGCAATACAGGGGACGCTAAATTACCCTTTATGAGCACCTGATCCCACTCCTGATTTATATAGGAGTTCGTGAATTCCAAGCATTTGTTCCTGTTGTTTTCGTTTTATCTTTTAGTTTATTTGTCTTGTCTCTTTGGACTATGCACTTTTGATCTCTCATATGGGTATTCTACACTGGACTGAGACTAAGTATTGCACAGTTATTTTGTTGGTACATTGTAGAAAGACTTTGTTTAAATCTTGCTGACTGATTTCATTGTTTATCTGAATATGCAATGGTTTTGTTTTGTGTAAGTTGGTATCTTCACCAAATGATGTAGTTTCCATTTCTAATAAAGTTTCATTTGGAGCTTGCTTAATTAAATGAATTATAAAATATCGTCTTTACATTTACCCCATATATTTTCTTTTGTTGTTAGTGTTTCAGCTTTATCGTCTCTATCATTTGCTTTTTCATCAAGTTTTTATTCATAACTTGCCAAAGGATTTTCATTGTGTTATACCCTTAACGAAGATTCATTTGCTTCTTGTTATGGATTCATTTGTTGTCATTTACAAATTTTGAAATTTACATGCACTGAATTGTTGCATTTCTTGTTATGAAAATTAAAGATATGGAGTAAATGTCTGAGGACCCCCTCCAACCTCCCCCCCCCCAAAAAAAAAACCAAAACAAAAAAAACAGAGAATTTACAACTCTAGAGGTCTCAACATGGCATTCAACAATCCTTGTGAAAAGCTCTAAATTTTGTATGCATTTTAATCAAACGGTTTAATATATCTTACACAACATTTGTTAATAAATACCACAAATGTTTTGTATGTGATCTTGATAGACAGATTTTGATGTTTTATTAAATAATAAATATAATTAATAATGTGGAGTAGATGTTGAAGAGACCGCAAAATCTTTATGTTTATACGTTGCCTCCAACTAAAGTAAAATGACGGACGAAATACCAGAATTCATATGCAATGGTTTTGTTTGTTTCTTGTAGGACAGAGATTATGTTAGTAATTTAGTTCTACAGTGACTTTATTTGTATCAAGTGTCAAATATTTTTTAGATCTATGCACAAGGGTTTTGTCTTTATACATTAATTGACTTGGCTCTCGAAACTTTTTGCGCGGAGCATAACTAATAATTTTTTAAAACCTTGGACAGTTATCAGCTCAGTATGACTATCTAATATAGCCTATACGCTTTCTTCCTGAATAAAATTAAACTTGGATTAATTATACTGATCATACCACTTATAGCATCTTCTACTAGATAGCCGATAATTTGCTCACAACAGCTCGGAGATATAAGGTCAAACGTTATAACCGAATCAGGCGAGCTGAGATAAAGTTTAGTCTCAATCTTCAAAATGTCCGTTAATCTATATCAACAAAATATTTCTTGGCGGATTGACTCGTAGTTAACTCGGTTTAAGACTTGAATGATTCCACGACAGATGCCGCCTGCTGAGCAGAGGGTGCTTACTCTTCCGGAACAGCCCTACTCCTTATTAAAAAAGACGTTCTTGCATTTCCTTTTAGATTTGTCATGAATTCAACCTATCACGATTTGGACATCCGTATTGACAATAGATTTCACTACATGTGCCGCGCGTGGGACAGAGGGACGCTTAATCTCCCAGAGCACCTGACCCTACCTCTGTTCTGCAAGAGAGAATTTGTGGAGTCCAAGTATTTTTTTCTTAACCGTTTTCCATGGTTGCTTCAAGACTGTCTTGTTTACACTTTGGATTTCTCGTATGGGTATTCTACACTGGGCTTTTATCCTAACCAAAGACTATGTTCGTATTTTACACAAAAAATTTAATTGGTTTGTACATGATTTTGAATTTGGTTGGTTTGCATTTGCGCAAAATAAATATACAGCTCCGACTAAGATTATTTTTGGAGCTATGAATGTAAATAAGTTGAAGACGTAAGGAAATTTCGTAACCTGTATTGTAAACTACTTACAAGTGAGATCCTCTACAGTACGTTGGCAAGAAACTTAGATTGTTAATCCATACTACAATGAATCCAACGGCGAAATAAATTTCTTATGAAAAGTTAAAATACTACTCTATTAATTCAAGTTGAGATTACAAAGTTTTAAAGAATAAGTACATGTATTCGCCATATTTTTCAATACAATAAACTACCATTCTCATTCAAATAAGTATGAAAAACGGTTTCTTGTATGTATTTAAAACACCTTCTTTGTCATGAGAGGAACTATGTACATAAAATATTACGCCAATCGACCGTTTCTTTTGTTGTGATGTTAATGGCGGTAGGTGTCTCTGTGTTGACATACTATAATAACGATAAAGGCATTGGGATGTTTGAGTTCAATCTAATGCATTTAATAAGTGACATTAAGTCGATAGGCATATGTATATATATGGTAATTAATGGGACTTTTGAACGGATATTAAATGCTTCAGCACAATGTCAAAACTTTATTGGAACTGGTTGTTTTTATACTGCGAATATTGATAGATTTGTGACGTAAGCAAAGATCTTTTTGTCAGGAGAAAATCGAATTCTAGTATTTTGAGAAATTCTTCCAATTGAGCAGTTGTTTAGAAAACATTTCGGATTTATTCTTGTACAATGCCATAGAAGTCGGAGGGTGGTCGAGGAACCGAATCTTATATGTTTAAAAAGTGATTCATCCAAAAAACATACTCCATTAAAACTTTTTCATCATAATTTAGCTTTCGACTAAATCGAAAATGTGATCCTTTTTTCAATATTTGAGAAAAACACAAAAGTTTGTTTAAGAACTTCATTTTAGAATATTTCTGAAGCTGAAACTTAGGGGGGGGTGCGTGATCGACTGGAACAACGCATTGAACTCAAATGATCCTGATTAGTTTAGATAGAAGTGGATTAATCCTAGTAAAACAGAACGACACTAGTCATCAGATCTTAAGATCATTTGCCTTTTTAGGAGAATATGGACATCCTCTGCTAATGGCATCAGTCGACATGATCCATGTTTTCGAAAGTCAGAATAAAAATAGGACGTAAAATAAGAAAAGCGTCTCCACAACAAATCCTTATTAGTCCAGAATGGGCAATCAGTCAGTATTTTGTGAGATATATGTTATCCTCCGTGGAAGAATCACGGTTTTCTATGGGAGTGTGGTGTTGTTGATTTTAGGCTTGTTGTTGTTGACCTTTCCTGTTATCCTCTGTGTGAGAGTTGATGGTTATATGGGAGTGTAGTGTTGTTGATTGTATGACATGTTATTGTTGACCTTTCATGTTATCCTCTGTGTGGGAGTTAAGGTTTCTATGAGTGTGGTGTTATTGATTGTATGACATGTTATTGTTGACCTTTCCTGTTATCCTCTGTGTGTGAGTTGATATTTCTTAGGAGTGTGGTGTTGTTGATTGTATGACATGTTATTGCTGACCTTTCATGTTATCCTCTGTGTGAGAGTTGATCTTTATATTGGAGTGTGGTGTTGATGATTGTATGGCATGTTATTGTACATTTCCTGTTATCCTCTTTGTGAGAATTGATGTTTCTATGGGAGTGTGGTGTTGTTGATTGTATGGCATGTTATTGTTGACCTTTCCTGTTATCCTCTGTGTGAGAGTTGATGTTTCTATGGGAGTGTGGTGTTGTTGATTGTATGACGTGTTATTGTAGACCTTTCCTGTTATCCTCTGTGTGAGAGTTGATGGTTCTATGGGAGTGTGGTATTGATTGTATTACATATTATTGTTGATTTTTCCTGTTATCCTCTGTATGAGAGTTGATGTTTTTATGGGATTGTGGTTTTGTTTATTGTATAACATGTTTTTGTTGACCTTTCCTGTTATCCTCTGTGAAAGAGTTGATGTTTTTATGGAGATGTGATGTTGCTGATTGTATGGCATGATATTGTTGACATTTCCTCTTATCCTCTGTATGAGAGTTAATGTTCTATGGGGATGTGATGTTGTTGAATGTATGACATGTTATTGTTGACCTTTCCTGTTTTCTTCTGTGTGAGAGTTGATGTTTCTATGGGAGTGTGGTGTTGTTGATTGTATGACATGTTATTGTAGACCTTTCCTGTTATCCTCTGTGTGAGAGTTGATGTTTCTATGGGAATGTTCTGTTGCTGATTGTATGGCATGTTATTGTTGACATTTCCTCTTATCCTCTGTGTGAGAGTTGATGTTCTATGGGGATGTGATGTTGTTGATTGTATGACATGTTATTGTTGATCTTTCCTGTTAATCTGTGTGTGAGAGTTGATGGTTCTATGGGACTGTGGTGTTGTTGATTGTATGACATGTTATTGTTGACCTTTCCTGATATCCTTTGTGTGAGAGTTGATATTTCTTAGGAGTGTGGTGTTGTTGATTTTATGACATGTTATTGCTGACCTTTCATGTTATCCTCTGTATGAGAGTTGATCTTTATATTGGAGTGTGGTGTTGATGATTGTATGGCATGTTATTGTACATTTCCTGTTATCCTCTT
>JAULBM010303556.1:0-14607 GCA_032357055.1 Geukensia granosissima
CAAAATGTCATAAAAGTCATAACAATTAATGAATGATGAAATTTGTTTTATAAATTCCCAATTGAAGATTTATTTCGTTAATTTTTCCCAATTAAAAAGGCACAGGCACCTTTGAAAAAATGTAGAAAAAAACACTGGAACCTATTTTAATTATCAAAAGGTTTACTATTATTTAATAATATTTTCCGAAGATGTTTTTTAAACAAGATTCTTCTTGAACATCCGGGTATTTTAATAATCATGTGGTTAACTATGGTCCTAAAACCTTAAGATCCTGACACAAAACATTTGTTTGCTGATAATAATTGTATATATTAAATGAATCACAAAATATCAATATAACTGAACCATCAAATAGTACCAGAACAGAATCTATACCTATGTTTAATACAGTCTTATTTGTAACTGGTTTGGAATAATTCTCTGTAAGATTTTCAATATTATCATTTTTCTGTTCACTGTGACAGGGTAAATCTGGAGATTTGACTGTTGTTGAAGTGCTTTGCCTTTTGTCTAAAGTAAGATTGCTATCCATTGGGGAAATTGGTCCAGATTTCTTTTGAGAGTGATCACACTGAAGACTGGCATCAGAGGCTGGTGGCTTAATAGTTTGTCCAGTAGCCTTTATAAGGTGACCACTCTGAAGACTGACATCAGGTTTAATGTAAGATGGTCGATGATGTGGGGCAGCAGTAGCTCCTTTTATGCTGCTCTCCTCCTCCTCATCATCAGAATTACCGGTAACTGCTGTTAACAACTCTGTTGCTGTCATGTCTACATTCTCTGTAATAGTAGGACATAAACTTAAAAAATCTAACATTTTTATATTCAGTCTGTATTACAAACCCATATTGGATTGGATGTAGCAGATGAAGTCTTTTTTAAGTTATATATTACAAATATATCAATATCGTTTTGGAAGTGTGGGAGATCACATCCATAATAACTGTTTGATTGAGTTGGGTGTAATGTCCCTTTAAGCAATAATTCAGTCAGATCATGACAGTTAGTTTTATTTGTGGAGGAAAACCAGTGTTAAATGGGATTTTGAACACTACAGGAAATTAAACCCACAGTGAATTTTCTTCTATTTTATTCTGAAATACATCATGTAATGCAGTAACCGGCAAGCGCAGCATGCCCACAGCATACTAACACAGGAAATGTGATTCAATCGATGTCTCTGCAAACAGGAAGCAGACAATTGACCGACTTGAATCAGGTGTTTTGCAAAGCACAGCATGATACAACCGTAGCACATTGACATGTGAAAAGTGAACAAATGAACTTTTGGGTAAGTGTGAACACAGTATTTTGTTGGACACAATAATGTGCTGGACACAGTAAAATTCTGGTCACAGAAACCAACCAGTCTACAGATGCCCAAGACGAAGACGACAGCATCAACCATTATACAGGGATTTAGCTAGGATATTGAGATCATTAGTCACTATTGCGTACAACATAATTTCATTATAACAAACTGGTAGTATGGGTACATTCTGTGTAGAATGTATATTATCATTGATAGTTAAGAAGAAAGACGTCCTATGCCCAAACTGAATTTGTTATTTTCTCTTTTTCTAAAAATTAATTTTGATTAAAATTGAGAAATTATATTGTCACATTTAATTTAGAAAACTACAATGACCTACATTCCTGTATTTTCAAATATGAAGTGGTGCTCCAATAATGGAGGATTTAATATTACGGACATCTGATTGCAAACTTAGAAAAAGCAGAAAGACATTTTCAGATAAAAATCACTTTAACATTCATCTCAAGAAAATACATGTTTCTTGGTAGTTCATTTCTTTTGATGTTTGAAGTGCTGGTATTTGGCCATATTTTGGGAATATCACATGACTACTGTTTACCTGCAAAATGGCAGGGAAACATCGTTTGTAGGTCAGTGATTGATTATAATAAATAATATATTTAAACAATGTTAATTTTCTTAATGAAGACAATGTGATTGAAATAAATGTCTGGCAGCTCATAATTAATTATCAACTACCTGTTTATTTAGTTGGGTTGAAGTGTGACATTGCTATGCAATCATTCAATCATCAATCTCACTGGCCATTTAACCTGGGGCAATTATCGATTTAATTACCTGTATCATAAAAATGGCAGCTGAAATTGGATTAGAGTGTTAAATTAACGAGGTAGAAATGGCCAAATTCCTTCTTCGCTTCATGTTTTTAGAAAATGAAGTGACAAATTGTAGGAGAAAGTTTTTCGTCATTTTTCAAAATCATTCACCATTGAAGAAATTGATGAGCACTAGCTAAATCCCTGATAATATAACCGCAAATTTTTGCGGTCGTTTTAAAAAGGAGGCATGGTTCAACTTACCCTGATAATGCTTCAGATTAAATAGCAAATAAATCCAACAAACACAAGCTGAGAATATTTGGAGGAATTTTTACTGGATGTAGTAACCTACAGAAGGACCTATTTTACATGCATATTTTAAAGGTCTATACATTGTTGATTCATACCAGGTTGGGCTCATTAGGCATGATGCTTTCATTCTGTTTGAGATATGAATGACCATAAACAAGAACAGCGTCAAACGACTAATGACTGACTGGGATGATATACATAAGCAAAATTTAATGAGGCTTTCCCACCAATTCAAGCAAGTATGTCAAGAAATGACATAACAGTTCTAACCAAACAGAATGCCATATCCTCACATTGCTGTTTTGACAAAGTACATAAGAAAATATACATGTGAAGTTTTTACCATAAAGACTTTCTGCTTCTGCTGTTAACATAACACATGAATTATAAGATTGGTCCAAGATCTTCATAACATCCAAATAATGCTGCATGAATTTCCCAGGATTCTTTTCTGCCAGCAATCTGTCTGCTTGCTCATCAGCCTGAAAAAAAACACTTAACACTTACACGTCATAATAATTGTTAACTATAGACTTATTAAGCTATTAACAAGAAAGTCAATATTAGTTCCAATAAAAACCATATTTAAAGATTTGATTATAATGCTGTGACCATATCCTTTATGGATAAGTTCGATAAGATGAGTTTTAAGACCAAGTGGATTTTGTTTGAATTTCTGAGCTTTATTTACCACGTTTAAGTAAAAAGTAGGATGTGATATCCCATGTTTCGTAAGATGATTACAAGTACATCCAAATTTTGATACCAAATCTTTATATTAATGAAAGAATTAAGTGAATGTTTTAATCAATTTGCTGTAAGGAAATCCTTGACTAAATAGTTTTTCAGTTATACAGTTTAATGGAGTTTACTCAAAGCTAACAAAATTCCCAACATATACTGAAATATGGGCAATCCTGATGTTGCGACCACTTGTGGACCAGTTCTCTGAGTAAAGGTATTTATCATTGTTGGACCAAATGTTTCCAAAAAGCCTGATTTGGCACAGAACACCAATCCCCCCATTATGTGTAGGAACATCTTGATTCTTGAAAATATTTAAAAAAAGTTTTAAAATTGTAGTTGATAGCTGCACAAGCTATTTTCACTTTTTAATCCTAATATAAGCTGAAGGCCACAGCCATTGCCTGCTAAGTTTACATTTTAGATACCATATTCTCCCTAACAAGAGTTCAGGACCCTTAAACTAGACATTCAAAGGACTGGGCCTGTATTGATAACCTGACACTTGGTCACAGAGTTTGACAGCAATTCCTTCATTGATTGGAAGTTTAAATACTTTATACTTTCAAGGCAAAAGAGCTATTAAATACCCTACATCTTCTATTTAAAAGGCAACATATAACCCTATTGCAAGTAAACAGGTAAAAGGAAATTTGCTCTAAGGCAAAAAATAATTATATGGGTATATGAAATATAGATGCCTTTTCTGGTTACATCTCTTCACAGGTGACATTGCATCATATACTGTTAAATATATTTTCTTTTTTGTTTTTCATTTTTGATTGTTTGTCCATCTTGTTTGTATTGTAACTGGTCATAATCCCAATAAAATATTTGATTTGATTTGAAAAAAAAACTTTAGCCAGTTTAGGTAAATTTTAGTCCCCTGCTTCTGCAAAACCAAACAAATTCCTTGTGGATGTCTTATCAAGACTTATCACTTATTTTCTAATAAAACATTTCTGTTTTCCATACTTTAAAAGACTGAATTTCCGCACTATGTCATGGTATTTTTATGTCTGATCTGCATTATTAAAAATAACAAAAATTTTCACCTCTGACACAAAACTATCCACCATTGCCATGAAGATGTTCCTCTGTTCATGGATGCTGTTGATTTTCTCTCGTACCTTTTTCTGTAGGTGCACTATCTTCTTGGAAGACATTTTGGCTCTAACTTATATTCTGTTGGATAGAAATAATCAGTTATTAACACTGAAAGATATTCTGAAATCTGAATTGCTCAACTGCTAATGTACAGATGAATCACACTATAATCTTTCATGCTGGTGGACACAATTAGCTATATTGTCTAGAACATGAATATAGTTTACAGGGTATGTACACATTTATCACAACAAATTCAAGCACTTTTCAAGAACGAAGGATATCTTTTTCATTGCATATTTTCAAAGGTTTACCTTTAAGTCAAAACCATGATCCTTTTGATTTATTGTTTCTTAACATCCAGCGGCAAATATTTCTTCATAGTCAGGGCTGAATCAAGTTGATAAAAAATAAATCACCCAAGGAGTGGTTTGAGTGTGAGGCCAATTAATTTTCTTATCTTTGATGCCAAATAGGGATAGTATGGATAGGGGTAGGAAATAAAGCTTTTGCACTTGTCCACACATAATTCTTTCCAACGTTTTGGTGCAAAATCTTATTTATAGCACTGAGAGTGTGTCATTTCTGCAAAAATTGGAAAAAGTTATGTAACATTACCTTCTGAGATAGCTGGATTGGAATTTATCCATTTAACCCAACTAACGCAGGCTACTGGTAAAATGATGGATTCTACCTTGTCGGAGAAACAGACATGACAGAGCCACCAATTTTACTTACCCCAGACTGTTTTGGGGTCTGATGAGTATACAATCATCGTGTCCAAAAATAGACACCCCTTTATCAGTTCTACCTGCCAGCAGAAATACCAAACAGTTTATTCCCAAAACCCCACCATGCTAGAAAGGGAAGTCATGGTTAGACCTGCATTTTGTATAATACAATGAACATGAACTTATACATTTATTATACAATAGGTAAAAAAATTCTTAATGACTCTCCCGATATCTATTGTCTTTTGTGATGTTCAAAAAATTTTCTGAAAACCAGCAGGAAGCAACCACATTTATAACTGTTTTTGAGAAATTTGTTAATTTTAAAAATGATGGTTTCCATTCACTTCATTTTTGACTGATTAATTGGCTCATTCATGTCATTGCAGCCTATCATTCTGCAGACAATTTTTATACCATATTCATGACAGGAACAGGCAACAACCAATAAATCAGTATGTAGACTGTAAACAGGAGAGAGGTAAGAGCGACTTAAGACTACTACTGGAAAATGTACTGGATGGACATGGCCAGAAAATTTACCAGTGTAACTGGCTGCCTAATGGACATTCAAAATGAGCTATTGCAAGGAATGTGATCTTCGGTAAACACAAGGCATCTTTAATGTCTCAGACAATTTGGAATATAAAACCCCCCCAAACTAGTCATGTCCCTTTCTGATCCCTAGTGACTATCCTTTCTCCTGGAATAACCTTTGGAAAAGGATATCAAGTTAGACAAGTATTTATACATCATGGTCAAACCAATGGACACCCTGTTGCTGGGGTTCTACATGACTGCGGAGAAACTGAACAGCTTATTTCTTTGGGCCTCTTAACTTTTAAATGATTAAAATGAATGATGGATGAAAACTGAGCAACTACAGTAAGTATTTTCTCAATCACAAGTGCAAGTATTAAATTAAAGCAGAAATGGGGATACTGCTGGATGATTAGATCTCATGCATGTAAAAGGTGTCAAATCACTTATTCACCCTGAAAGTTAGAACACAAGCAAAAATGGTGCTAAAAATATACAATATAGTCCCATTCAGTACACCGCATTTTCAAGAACAGTTCATGAATTTTAATATGGGAAATTTTATTAAAACTGCTGAAGATATATGTAATGAGATGAATTAGAGTCCACGTTTGATAAGTTTTAAGAGTGATTTAAAAAACGGCAGCATGTCCCAAGAAGGCCTCACTAACCAAGCTTTACAGGATGTAAAATTGCATTTTAAACTGGGGTTTCCCCATGGGAGGCAGCGTTTCACTAGAAGATTTTAAAGTACCATTATTTTTTTTAGGGATGATAGCCATGGATGTAAGAATTGGTGTATATATGGTTTTTGCTAAGTTAGAGTTAAGGTAAAAGAGCTAAAAGAATTTCAACCTTCACGAATATATTTGAAAATTTTAAAGAAATGAAATTTGTTTTTTCTCCTAAAAGCAAAATGACTGCTTACGTGCTGTAGTTGAGTGAGTTCGCCGTTTCAACACAATAAAATGTCGGTATCATGAACTTTTTTTCTTACAAAGTTCACAAGTTCAAATCAAGTTCAAACAATTTCTTTGGACACTTCATTGTGTCTGTGTCTTCATTAATTTTTGACAGACTCCCGCCATCTCCACGTGCAAACGTAAGGAAGGGAAATAACCATAAAAAATGACTGATTACCAATTAAAATTTCAACAACAGCGCACAGTTTCGAAAGTAAAGTAAAAATCATAATTATATTTCTATTTATTAAAAAAGTTGAGGTTTTATACGAAATACTGTATTACCAACATGTACAGTAGAAGCCAATTACTGTAATATTTTTCTGTATCATTCTTACACAAACATTCAATAATGTGTGAATATTTGTGGAAATGAGGGTACGGACTGGGATTAATACACACATCCTGGGATTAAAATACATAAATACCCTTTTAATCTCAGACACATCAAAGTCGATTTTATACTTTTGAGTGCTGTCTCTGTCATTATTACATTTACATGTCACTCTGGCATGTTTCTTATGTCCTTGGTCTTATTTTTATATAGTCCATTGACTTATAGTTCGAGTTTTCTCATCCATATCTGTTTCTCAGTAACTATACATGGTAGGTAAATAATTTTAGGTATGCTTATAAAAACATTACTTTGATAATTTTCCACACTTTAAGTCCATTTTCAAATAACTAAATAGTTTTAATGGGTAAACGCAAAGTCTGCTATATGTCATTTGAGCTTGAACCCTTTTATTGTCCAGTCTTTTAGATTGATTTTGTAGAATTATAGTTCCTTTTTTCTGTAACATTGACATATAGATGGATAAAAGTATTTGGGCTGCTAATTTATTCTTAGGTATGCATGATAGTTTGTTAGTGCCCTGTGTCCTTGAAATGATTTTCATGGTTGAGTCAATTTATCAAGAACCCAATCACTCAGTGGGTAAAGTTTGTGAAGCACATAAGACATTAAATATACTAATGATATGACATACTTATATTCAATAAGACTGGATGTGTCCACATGTTTATAGGATCAAACTGTGTACAGGCGAGCCATTTTAGTGTCCACGTTTGCTATTATTGGTCTTCTTTAACTACGCCGGGAGCACCAACTTTGTGTAGCTGTTCTCACCCTCCCTGGCCTCAATTTACCGTACCCTTTTGATGAGTATCCAGGTCAAAACCTTTTCCCCAATATCTGGTCTCCTCCAATGCGTTGGTAGGGTTCCAGGTTTTACGGACATCTTATCTCAGTCCAAGAAGTCTTTCTAGTCTTATTTAGTTTCTTTGTTTAACCGGATTTTCGTTAGAATATGTTCTACAGTCAAGTGCTTCCTCTGTTTACCTGTTCGCCAGGGTGAAGAAGGGATGATCGTGTGCTATTCGTCCAGGGATTCAAGATGGGGAATTAATTTATTAAGGGTTGCATGTTTATTTTTTCCGCATGCATCGGACTTTTTAGAAACTCCCCAGTTCAGAATCGACCAATCAGTTGACGATGGGTCTCCGCTAGAGACACTGAAATTGATATTGCTTTTCTCGCTAACAAGCATTTGAGGTTTCGAATCTTTACTTTTAAGAGCGATGTTGCAAAGGCTCCTTTTTGCCAACCCCAACCCCAAAGTGTCGTTCTACAACTTTTGAAGCTTCTTGTGGTTTGGGCACGATTCAAGGGTAGTAATTACTTGTCTTTTCCAGAGAGTCCACATTTTATCGGCTAAACAGATAGTTGATAATTTTATGGGTAACGACGTTTCGGAAAAACAATTCTCTGGTGAGGTTTTCGTCCTATTCCTTTTGCCAATCACTTTAAATATAAAGTTTTTGATTCTGACTCACTTGGGCTTGTGATATGTTGGCCCTTTTAAAGAGAAACCAGTTGCATTTGATGGTCTTCGTTTTTCGCAGACTAGCTGGATCAGCTGTTGCAACCCTGAGAATATGTTACGGTTCGCTATCCATGCTCTCTGTACTGGTAAACATTACACGTCTTCCTTTCGTTCTTGTGGGCCAAGGCAGTGATCTTTTTCAGATTCGGGTGGATCGTTTTCTTGGTGCATCCAAGCTTTTATTAGTGAGTATCCTTGCTAATTTTGCCTAATCTAAAAGGGGTGATGGTCAAGAGAAGTGCAATAAAAGTAGAAATTATAAGACTCTCGTCTGAAATCTTAGTCAATGACATGATCTTTTTATTTCCAGTGGAGCAAGTTCAAGAGGCTAGCAATAAAAATCCACTTGTTAAGGTTAAATTCCAGGTTACAAATAGCAAGAGGTCGATTTATTCCAGCTCTACTCAAGATAGTCTTCTCTTTTTAAAAAGGAATATCTACGAGGCAATCAGAAATCTCCTTTTTGCCCACAAGTCGTTGCTCTCCCGTATGTTACCGACACCCCCAGTAAGAAAAGATCTGCTCAGATTTCCACGTGGAAGAATCATTATCCCATTTTCGGAGTAGGTGGTCAGATATCGCAGACATTGGTTTTTATCAGTAATTCGAGGATTAATAAGTATTCAGTTCAGTTCCGAATCCGGCTCGGATTCCCCATTTTCACTTGTAGTTAGTAAGGGAGAATTTTATCACTGGGGTTTCATTAACTCCATTATCTCCAGACCTGACTATTATACCAAGACACCTCTCGTCTAAGTTGGGTTGCTTTTCTGAGAAAACATACAGAGTCGTGGCTTTTTCTCATGTACATATAATTGTCCTCTGCTCTGCAACATTTCCAGAAGGCAATAGTAGAACATCATGGCAGACTCTCTCTCCAGGTCGTTCTGCTGTGAACACAGAATAAAAACTTCACCAGTCAGTTATACGTGTGTTTCGTGTCAAAATTAATCTGTATGACTCGCCTCATTTAGGTCTTTTTGCTTCAGGTTTAAAACACGACCTTACCAACCTTGGATCTCGAATCCTAAATCCCCCGAGGGCAGCCAGGGTATAAAAATAGGCCGTTCGGTTTCTGCGCCTGCATGTAGAAACCCTGCTAAAGGGTCGTCCGTTAGTTCGAGCGGGATGTATAAATACTCGAACTCCCCTTCGCAAAGGCTGTGCCGGGGGGGGGGGGAGAATAGGCAGTAGGTTTCTCCGTCCTGGAGACACTAGTCTTAGGGGCGTTCCTGGTTCTGGGGATGTATAAATTTCCAATTTGTCAAGAGGGAGACGTAAAAAGGCCGCGTGTTTAGGAAAAACAACGCCCTAAGCACGCTAAAGACCCTTTGTAACAGCTCATTTTGAGTGGTCTGTAGGCGGCCAGTTACAATGCTAAATTTTCCGCCCCTATTTAACCCGCAATTATTCCAATGGCAGTCTAAAATGCCCTCCTTACCGGTCTCTTTCTTACAGTTTACATATTGATTTATTGTTTGTTAACTTGATCCCATCCTGAATATGCATGAAATATTTTCCACTGGACGTAACCAACAATCAATCAATCAATCAATCGAATCCCAAATCCGAAGACCTTTGCAGTCGATGCCATTCGTCTCTCTCTGGATAAGGTCTTCTCTTTACGATGACTGATCCTGTTCCTTAAGAAGATTGCAGAAGAGTTACAAGATCATATTTATTGCTCCAGCTTGTCCAAAACAAGCTTGGTTTTCAGATCTTCTTCGTCTCTCCTGTTATCGATTTCTTCTTTTACCTCCTCGAAGAGATCTTCCTGAATTCCGAGAAAAGAGTTTACATCAATACCAAGAAAAAAATCATCTCGATCCATGCAGGCTTGGTTTCTGTCAAGATAAAACTTAATAAGAAAGGGTTAGTTGAAAAAAGCAGCAAAGCATATCCCCTGGATCATGCAGTTAGAGAATCCATAACTATTCTCTTTGGTGCCAAAATGGATAACTTTTTTCTGACTTGGGTTCTGAGAGGGAAATTTATCATTTCCAAGTCACTGTCCTGCATCTAGCGCATTTTCTAATTTTTCTCGTCGAAGTCTTGTCGACTATCATGGGTTACAGATCTGTCATTTTCTTAACTGAAGCCGTTATTTGCAGCCCAAATTTTTTTGTTCAAATTAATTTATTTCTCTTTTTGTTACGAAATTTTTGTATGAAAAACACCGACAGAAAATTCTAGTTTTACAATGGGATTTATGTTTCAATTATGTTCAAAAGGAAGCAACTTATTTTTTTTGCCACCCAGAAGGTTGACATCGCCAACTAATCTCGACTGCGGTGATTCTAAGTCGAAGTTCTGACGAAGAATACAACGACGTCCAGTTCTAGGTCGAGTAAGGAGTAAAAGAAAAGAATAATATCTAGAACAGTGTATTTGTAACGGTAACTGTCGTCAGTCAAAGAAATATGGAGACAGGTTCACGAATGTGACACGATACTTTCTATCAAAGGTTGCAATCACCACTGAATCGACAGATCTAGATTTGGCGAAAGCATTTAAATTCCACGTCCACTCCCACTTGAAAATTTCGAGCTGAAATGTATCCATAAATTACTTTGTCAAGATGACATCCCTATGGATCTGTATGAATACCATCTGCCATCTGATTTCACTTTCGCCAGTTGTTTATAAATTAACACCAAGAATACTACTGAGATGGAGTATGTTCTCTAGTATGATTTTGACGAAAGGTAAAGTAGATATATTAAACACACCTTGCATTCGAGTATTTGGAACGCGGAGCCGCAAAAATTTACAACAAGAAAGGTTAGTGACATTTTCTTTGTTCTGTGCACGCAAGTTCAAGAGATTTCTTATTAAACACACCCTGCATTCGAGTGTTTGGAACGCGGAGCGATACACTGAACGCGGAGCCGTGAAAATTTAGAACGAGAAAGGTTATAGGGACATTCTCTTTGGTACTGTGCACGCAAGTTCAAGTGATTTCTTATTAACAGTATGCAAGTTTGTTCAGTAATCGTCTTTCTAATATTCTATGTTATTTTCATACCCAAACTTAACTACAATCTTACATATTTTAACCTTTTTCGTAAGATTTGGTGTAAGAGACATGATTTTACTCCACCAGCGTCTTTATTTCTAAACAGACACTATCCAAAAATTGATTTCGCCTAAACAGCATTTTCTTCTATGTCACTGTCAAATCTTGTTCCATAAATCCTTGTTACAGATGAGTTTGTAGAACGTGTCTGGTTGATCGTTTTTTTCATGGTATATGGAACGACGGAGTGAAAGTTTTTTATGATACATTTAATGCGGAGCAATGGATATATGAACGCGGAGCAAATTATTTTTAATATTTGTTGTTTTTGTTGGAAAAAGCAGATTCCTGGCCATGTTTATCTAAGATTGCAATTAAAGTTTTGTGTAAAAAAATGCTCCTTTTTAATGCTGTCTCTCGTCAAAATTTTTTTTCTGCACATAATGTTTTACCTTCACTTTTTGTGTGATTTAAATGAAATTTTTACAACTAATCAAAGTGCTACATATCTTGAGAATAAGTTTAGGCATTTTGATTTTAAATAATAAACCATGCAAACAGAAAACAGTTTAAGAAATTCATTTATTATGGCGGAGATAAACAGTGTATTGAGTGTATAAAATGAACTATATAGTGATGAAATTTTCTTACCGAAACCTAAGACTACTATTATAGTAGTTTTTAAATCGGAAACCAGGTTGGAATGGGCTTCGTATGATGTTTTGAAAAAAAGCAATTGATTTACTTGAAATAAATAAGAAAAAACGCCACGTGACACTGCCTTAAAGTTTTACCCTTCGGAGTGGATACGCATACGCCGGCATAAAATGTACATATTTGAAACATAGTTTACACTGGATATATTGTCATTGTTTATTGTGGAATATACAAGTGCAGCCATACTTTTACAATTCTAGATTGAACCTTATAGTTTAAAATCAAATTTCATCTTTATCCCCGATGGCGGCTGGGGTATAGAAAAAGGCCGTTCGGTTTCTCCGCCTGCAGGTGAAACTCCTGCTAAAGAGGCATCCGCTGGTTGGCAGGTAAAATTTTAATTTTAAGGAAGTTCGCTGCTGATATTAAAAATAACAAATTTGGTTTTCAAATTCTTATGACTGCTTTTAAGATTTTTCACATTTTAACAAAATAAGCAGAAAACATTATGTGTGCTCGTTTTTTTTTTAGATATAAGATTTTGAAAATCAATCGGGAACATGATTTCTCTTAAATTTTCTCTAGTAAATTATGTCCGTTAAAACATAGGAAGAAATTACAAGAATTTCTTTAGACTTTTGGAATGGTATTTTAAGAGTGTTTAATGAAATTGTGAAAAGAAAATTGGGTGCCACTGGGAAAAATATGAATAGTATCAAATGGATGAAACTAGAGGAGTTTGAAAAACTGACGAAAATGGCTGAACATGAGAGCAGCGAACATCCTTAAGTTCATGAAAAAGGCCTCATTCCTTGTATTGCACACGCATCTTTATTCAAAATTTAAATCAGAAACTGGATTTTTAGATTACTTAAAAATTCAAAAATAAAACAAACTGCTTGTGATTGCTATTTCTGTTTTCTGTTGTATGTTTGGGAACGTTGATGGACCGATTCCGAATTTCAAGGGAATTATGAAACTGGAATTATTCTTGTACGTTTCACACGCCATTACAAAGACGCTAAGATTGAACAACGTGTTTACGAGGACTGAACGTGAATTATAAAGTCAATGTCTAAGAGTGCAGGGGTTGGTGGTGAAGAGTAAGATATGCTTCAATAAGAAAATGGACACTAAACACTTGATTTCCCACACAGACAAAAATCCTCATGGTCACCGCTAAGGAATAAGGGATAAAAAAATACATGTACATCATCCGCAGCCTTTTGCAGCTGAGGAACCCTAAGCCCTAGAAAATATTTATAGACTGGGAGAGAGATAAATTCATAATCATTTACCATTACCTTCCGACTTTGATAAATAAATATTTGATAAGAAATAAACTCGGAAAGCCTTGCGATTAAAATTTTAAAATTAAACAATCTCGAGTTGAGAAAAAGGAGTTCGAAGATACCAAAGGGGCAGACAGAAATCGTTAAGATGGAAGACAGACAAGACCATGGCAAAAAAAATAAAACGAAAGACAAACATAGAACACACGACACCACACTGAAAAACTAAAGATTGAGTAACACGAACCCTACAAAAACCAGGGTGAGTTCAGGTGCTCCGGAGGTGTAAGAACTCCTGCTTCACTAGTGGCACCCGTCGTGTTACTGGATCAATCGATGTTAGTCACAACCGGTATAGGAACGGATTTGTATTCATGTCAGTGGGAAGGTATCCATTGTCATTTGTGAAATTGATATTTCGTACCGGTCAATAAAATCATGATGGCGACCGAAAAACTTCTGGAGTGATAACCCTTATCCCTCCCTGAGAAACCCCCGGCCCAGCAGCCCCCTTTTCAACCGCAACCCTCCATCAACAAAGCCCTGACAGGAAGCACAAGCCCTGGAGCAGCGCACTAACTGAGAAATATACACTCCGCATGCAGGCGCGGCTGGAATGCCGCCAGAAACGAATGGAAAGTCCACAACCGGAAAACCAAAGCCATCCCTCCTGTCGCAAAGTCACGTTCCCAACCCGCCCTTACTGTCAATCTCTAGGTGCACATCTAGGCAAGAAGCCGACCTTTCTGTTTCTGCAGCATCCTTGATTTCAAATTTAATGGGGCAGATGCGGTCAACACAGTCACCAAATTTAGAGTTATTCAGTGAATAACATTTTTGTAATCAATTGGATTCAGTTGGAGAATCTTTATGTTGTTACTTGTGGCGAACGGTATTTCCAAAATATAAGTTTTATACTGTTGCGGATTTGATACTGGGTTTGACATTTCAATTGGCGACACTAGCAGAAAAATACTAATTCTTTAAGCATAACGGCTTAAAATCTTAGCCGAAAATACATTCAAAAGTCAAAACAAAACAAACCAAAACAATATTGGTCCATTTCTTTTGGTAAATCCTGCATAAAGAGATCTGCTTGTCATTCACTGAGTACACTGCCCTTTCTCTGTTAAATTTTTGTCTAAGAATTTTAAAATCTACTTATCTACTAATAGACTGTCATTTGCACGGGGTATAACCTCTAGGGCGAAATTTGTATATGAGCGGATAAAATAAGTATATTTTTTACCCAGGAGGCTAAAA